>JAQQAE010021166.1:0-10523 GCA_029823295.1 Pseudamia nigra | reverse complement strand
GCTGTTAATATAACTGTTCTTAATTTAATCACATAATATATGAGACAATGCTATTCTAAAAGAATAATATACATTTTTTAATCATTTTTAATGAGTATCTGGCCATTTTTGCCATGTCCATAATGGTCAAAGTTGCATGTAACATATAAACAAAAAAAAATCTATTTTTTGATCAAACTTTCATTATTTTTAGGATTAAATGCATAGCCGTGATACCATAAACTACTGTATATTTCTTCAAAACGAAATATATTTGTGGATTTCCCTCAATTTGA
Source organism: Pseudamia nigra (assembly GCA_029823295.1). Taxonomy (NCBI): domain Eukaryota; kingdom Metazoa; phylum Chordata; class Actinopteri; order Kurtiformes; family Apogonidae; genus Pseudamia; species Pseudamia nigra. Next base: position 10,248 of record JAQQAE010021166.1, on the reverse strand, counting down.
CTTAGCACCCCATCACACTTATTTTTTCTGTCTATAAGAAATGTACTGTCACTTTAAATGACATGACAAACAGGAAGTGACATCATTTGTGACTCTCGAGGAGCTTTTTTCTTGATTTTTTTTAAGCCAGACCTAAAAAAAAGTTTTTGGTTGAACTGTACATAAAACAGCCTATTATGTATTATTATGTGAATTAGAGGGCACTGGTTTAGAGCAGTGTTTCTCAAGAAACAGGGGCCATAGACTGTGGGCTCACACAATAAGTGGTTGTATGTGTTGACATGGTAACACTGTGATTTGTTTTTTATTATTTTGTTTATTTAAATTCAATTTGCTTTATAATTTTACTCAATTTTGTTCAATTTCCTGACTTTTTTGGTCATATTGTGGATCATTGTCCTCATTATTTTTCTGGATTATTTTTTCATATTCCTGATTACTATGTTCATTTTGTGGATTATTCTGTTAATGTCCTTCTCTTTTAATATTTTATGTTCACTTTCTGAATTTTGTTCATTTTTTGATCATTTCCATCCATTTTCTTGATTATTTTGTCAACTTCGTGGATATTTTATTTATTTTCTTGATTATTCCGTTGTTTTTTGGGCATATGTGTATTATTATGTTAATCTTCGTCACTGATAATTTCTTGATAATTTTGTTTATTTCATCAATTTTTAAACTTATTTTCATTTAATTATTTTATCTTTTTCTTCGTTTGGTTGATTATTCTGATTGTTCTCTTCATCACTTTCTGATTACTTTGTTATATTTATGCTCATTTTTGGATTGTTCTGTTCATCTTTTTCATTGTTTTGTTTTTGACATATAGTCTACACTAAATTTCTGGATATTTTTGTTCATTTTTTTCATAATTTTTGTTCATTTTCTTGATGGTTTTGTTTATTTTATGAAGTACTGCGTTCAATTTCTTTTTGTTGTGGATTATCTTTGTTGATTTTCTTAATTATTTTGATTTTTTAAATTATTTTGTTATTTTTATTCATTTAGTGGGTTACTCTGTTGAATTATTCATAATGTTGTTCATTTTGTGGAAATTTTGTTTATTTTTTGCCTATTTTGTTGATTTTATGTGTTAATTTTCTTGATTATTTCATCTTTTTATTCACTTTGTGTATTGCTCTGTTGATTTTCTTGATCACGTTGATCATTTTCTCATTATTGTGTTTTTTTTTGCTCATTTGTGCATGATTCTGTTAATCTTCATTGTTTTGTTTATATATATATATATTCTTTCATTTTTGGATAATTTTGTTTTTCCCAATTTAATTAATATGCACATACATTGACCTAAATTCAGTAAGATTATATGACTAGCTCATAAAGAAAACGCTATTACCAGGTTTGACTCGGATGAAAGTGTGTTTCAGCTTCACGACCGATGAAAAACGTCTGTGACAAGGTGAGAAACACCAGATATGACTGAACATTAGCCTCGTGTCTGTTATTTCCTCCATTCCTCTGTATGTATTTTTTTTCTCGTCCTGCACATAGTGAAGGTGTGTGTTCAGCAGCAGCCTCTTTTTAAAAATAAAAAAAAAACCAGGAGCCTGTCAACATAATAGAAGGTTATGCTACGAATCCTTTCATGCAAAACAAAGCGTGTTATTTCTAGAAGGATGCAGAGCGCTATTAACAGACAGCAACTCAATGCTCTGCCTTCATCAGCTCTCCTTTGTTCTTTTGAGATTAAAACCAAACAGCACAAAAAGCGACTAAAAAAAAAAAAAAAAAAAACCAGCGCACCGTTTCATTTTCTTCTTTTCACTCACATGTTCGGATGCCTGAACGCCACAGTACTTTGTCCTCACAGGGCAATTCTCCTGAGTGTCCTTGTGTGGTTGATCAGGTGTGCGTTTGTGCTCCAGAGACATATTTAAGATATGAACAGCTGCCTACTTGACGCCACAAAAAAAAAAAAAAGGCCTGAATTAGGATTATGACAGACTGAATGATGTGGGAGTGTGTGCGCATGGCTGATCTGCAGGAGATCTGGAAAGGTGGCAGGATGCATTAAATGTCATCCTGGGAATGGTTTAAATTGGTCTGGAAAAGGTGTTATGTCGTCTATTTAGATTTATTATTGTGCTGAAATGTACGTATACCCCGGCGTTGCCTTTAAGGTCACGTCCCAAATGGAAAGAACCTTTTTTACAGGGTCACCAAGCATTTTGGCCACTTTTCTAAAATGTTTTCTTCTAATTATAGTCATTTTTGTTCATTTTGATGATAATTTTCTTCATTTTTCTTCATGTCGTGTTAGGATTTTTCATTTTGATGCTGATTTTCTTCAATCCTGTTCATTTTCTGGATTATTTACTTCATTTCTATGCATTTTCTTGATGTTTTCTCCATTTCATTTTCCTTTTTTTATTCATTTTGATGATTATTTCCTTCATTTCTGTTCCTTTTCTGCATTATTTTCTTCATTTCATGTCCAGTTTGTCTATTTTTATGGAAATTTTCTTAATCTCTGTTCATTTTTGTTCCTTTTGATGACTATTTTCTTCATCTCTGTTAAGTTTTTCTAATTATGTCTTCAATGTCACGTTCAGTTTTGTTCATCCTCTTGATCATTTTCTTTATTTCATTTTCAGTTTTATTCCCTCTGATGATTGTTGCATTTCCGTCATTGGTCATTTTTTTTCATTTTTGTCCATCTTTGTTCTTTTCCTTGATTATTTTGATTACGCTTTGTGCATTTTGTCAGTTGAGTGCTAGGAGACCTATGCCGTCTTTTGCAACAATAAATCAAAATCAGGGAAACACTTGTAAGTTCAACCTTAAATGCTGTACATTTTATTATCATTTAAAGGGACATAAAGTGCTACGATGTGTAGATGCATTGTCAGTATATATGGAGATGTTATGGCAGCTCATAATGATTTTTTTTTCTATGTTTGGGTCCCCAGATGCACCAGATGTCTCTTTTAGGAGCCACTGGTTTGGATGATTAATGAATGGCTGCTGAGTAAAAAGATTTATTTTTACCAATTAATGTTTTTGACCCTGATATTATCATCTCTAAATGCAGTAGGGACAATATTATTAGCTAAAGGCACAGTACACACTTTCTACCTTTTAAACATGATTTTGTGACTAAATGCCTCGTGACAGTGCTGTGTTCTGCTCTGCACCACAGCAGGACCAGGAAATCAAATAAACAGGAACAGAAAATCAAATTTCGTACCAATTATATAACTGCTCTTTTTCAGGATGAGCCAAACATTGGAAAACAGCTGGACCCGGGTCACATGGGGGGAAAGAGATCCGTCTGCAAATCCAGATAAAATCTGTGCAGCTTCAGTGCTGCTGATTTAGGCAGCAATAAAACCTCCTTATGCCCCTCCTGGGAATCAAAATTGAGTGGGACAATTAAATGATATGTCCTATAAACGGAAACATCCATAAGTTGCACTTTCATTTGCAGTTTGCAATGACATTAGAAGTCTGGAGTTAAATGCTTTCATTTTCACGCGTCCCTTGTGAATTTGCAGAGCATCCTCATGACAGTGGTAGTTTGGCTGAATGTCAACGTAAAAGTCAGTTAGTTCTCTGCCTCAGTGGGTAAAACTTTCGAGACGACTCTGGCACGTCGTCTCCAATTTTAACTACACATCGTTAAAGGAAAGAACCACTCAGAGTGGTTTGTAAGGACCACTGTAAAATCCACAGAAAATAAATGCCTCTTTTCCACTGCAAGTATCAGCCTGACTTTCTTCACCTGTGCACTTTTCTTTCTTGACATTTCCACTGCATGGGGATTATTTTAGCTCTTCCTATGGATCCAAGCAAACCAAAACCCTAAAACAGCACATAAAATCATGCACATCACTGATCGGCCAGTCTGGAATCGCTGCTGCCTTAATGCACTGTGACTCCAAATTCATCATGTAAAGATACTTTTTCATGTTCTAAGTTGTCACACACTGACATGCAGAGCAGCCTGAGTGTGTCATAATATGGTGAACAGGGAAAGTCCCACAGATAGTCACCATTGTTGCCACTTTTCTGAGGTGTTTTGGTGTAAAAGGTCCTTTTTTGAGGTTAGGGAAATCCGGTTGGTGTGAGTGTTGGGTTCGGGGGTTCAGGTCTGAGGGTTAGACGTGCATAAAAATACTGTACCCTGATCAACATGGGGCTTGAACCCTGGTCTCCTATGTGAGAGTGTGCATGTCTGGTGCACCTCCAGAACCAAACTAACCTCCATCTGTTAACAAGCGGAGTGTTGCATTTAGCTTGGTGGTGTTCATTCAGCTGCTGTGAGTGGTAACCACGTTGATTTGTAAAGTGGGCTTTCTCTGACTTTTCAAGTTGGAATTCTACGAGAGGGGTTGTTTCAGTTGAAATTTCCAACAAGGGAAATTTCCACTTCCGAGTACAACTGGAACTCATCATTAACACCATGACATAGCAACACACTGCCTCGCACATCGTAAATTGACGAGCCCGAGCGCTCTGCTCACCACTTGGGAGTGAGAATGTGTTGCTGCCTCATTAAGTATGCAGTGATTTGTTGCACTGTGGGACAGAAAACCCACAAAATACATCACACAACGTTTTTCGCTAGGCTCTGTCTCAGTGAACCCACCGCTAACATAAAACCTAAACAACTAGATTCTCACACAATTCCTAAAACTACCTTTCATCTCGAAGGATAGAACCCGCAGTCCTAAGCTTGTCATTTTTGTCTCTCTCACAACAGCAACCACGCTGAACACTGTACACTGGCCGCTACGCAGTGGTGCTTGAAAGTTTGTGAACCCCTTAGAACTTTCTGCATAATTATGGCCCAAAACATCACTAGATCATCACACAAGTCCTGAGAATAGTTGAGGAGAACCAAATGAAACACGTGAAACAAAAACATTAAAGCTGGTCATTTATTTATTGAGGAAAATGATCCAATAAGACCAATCTGTGTATGTGAACCTTTGTCGTCAGCACCTGGTTTGACCCCTTATACAGCAATAAGTGCAGAAAAAACACTTCTGGAGACATTTTAGCCTCAACTCTGAGATGTTGGTGTTTGTTTTTATTTGTCTCATGACCTACCATTCATTTATGCAGACATATAGAAAGTTCTACAGGGATCACAATTTTTCAAGCATTACTGTGTGTTTATCAGCCACCCAGAGTGAGGCGGACCCACACCAGCAGCGACGAAGCGCTGTACCGGAGCGAAATCCAGTCAAGTCAAACCAAATCAAACCAAGCTCTGACACCGACAGTGGAAAAGGGCCAAGACAGTGCCGATAGGTAGACATTCAATCAGTGCACGTGTTTTTGTACAAGATTCCTGATAATAAATAGATTATGAATATTTACAAAATGCAATAGGCAAACATTAACTTAACTTTGTGTATATTATTTCATATTTACATCTATGCCGCAGTTTTAGGATATTTACACAACATTTCTGTGGAAACATGGCATGGAGATGGTTTCCACTATATTGCCAAAATGGCTCGCCAAAGCTTATTCTTTAGCCGAATTCCCATCAAAGGCACAAACAAGGCTAGTCAGAGCAAAGCCTTTTGCCTGATTCAAATCACAGGGCCACTCCGAGTTGGCTGAGGTGAAAAGACTCATGTACGTAACACTGTTTGTACGAAACGATGGATGAATTGTGCTTTTTTTCAAATCTGCAAACAGTCATATGGATTCTACTAAGTATTTAAAGTTTTGAAGATATTAGCTTTGCTCTTGTGGTTCTATAGACTGTAAAAATACCTGTAGGTCTGATTCACACAAGTTCTTAAACTCCAACTTCGCCACTGTTATGACTGTTCAGATTTGGAGAAGCCTACCGCTTTTCTGTTTTCCGTAGTTCCTCTGATTTCTGTTTTCTCTCAATCAAGATTTCATTGCAATTCATTTGCATTCAGAGGTAAGTCGGGTCATAACGCTGCCGTCAAACCGAAGGGAAGCTTGAAGAAAAGATATTCAAAATTCAAGAAGTTCGACATGCAGCTTAACATTTATCATGTTGCAGCCCTCTTTGTTTTTCAGACTAAATTTCAAAAGGAGGAAACATCCGGGTGAAATAAGCCCATTAAGTCCAATTACAGTGTCACACATAGAGCTTTGGGACTATTGAAGTGTTTCATCCACATATCAAATGAATTGCAACACAATCCTGCAGCCATTTGGGATAATCTCCTAAAAACACTTTGGCCTCGTACCGTCTCGCCACCCTTTTCATTCTCCCTCATTCTTTAATCTCTCAGTCTTTCTGTTTCTTTGCCTTTTAGCTGTAGCCCAGATTTTCCATCTCATTGCGGTATCGTAGCTCTGACACTTTCGCCTTGTGCTGTTTGCTCTCCAGATGCTGCCTGAAGTCTGTCTCCTGTTCGGCCCCACAGTTGCACATGGAGCAGTAGAACTGTCCGCTTGGAGTCACACACATGGCTAAATCCCTGGGGATGCGCTGCCTCGGTCTGGGGTTGTAGTAGGGTCCTGGGGGAAGCAGGAGACATGGTGGAGACATGAGCATTCAGATGTCCATTCATGCAAAATTTGTACTGGAAATGGAGTAGGTTACAGTAATATTACCTGTAAAAATGTCATTAGTACTGTCTATTTGAATACATTTACATTACGTTTATAACTGTGTTAAAACCGCAGTATAGGATTTATAGGGATTTTTTGCAGAAAAGCAACATAACATGCATAATTAGATTTTAGCGTATGGAAGAAACAAAAATCATTGTGTTTGTGGGGAAAAGGTCCACTATGTTTCCACAGTACCTTACGACACACAATTCACACACTGACTCTGGTGAGGACTTGTACATTTTTTAGACTCTTCTTAACCCCACTGGATGGATAGGATCAGTTAGTTCCAGTAGGAGCTCTTTACATTGCAACTTCACTGCTAGAGGCCACTCAGTCGTAAAATGTACACCTTTTTACCAGGCCATACAGCTGTATCATTTTAAAAATATTAATTTAAAGAGGTGTTGCACTCTAAAACCCTGCATTAACTTAGATGCATGGTTGACTTAGTATCTTAGAGAGAAGTTCAGTGCGCATCTACAGTATTTGAGCCAGGATTTTTGGAAGCGTCTACTGGCCGTCAGCAGTGTTACATTTTAAGGAGTTTCCGTTGTTGGGAGCCCTGGTGGTTCACCTGATGGAGCATGTACCACTTAGACGTTATTACTATCGTGATCTCTTACTGAATGTCATACGTTTGCTCTCGGCCCCTGCCTTTCTGTCTCTCGCGCCACGTGATCTATGCAATAAAGGCACAAAATATCCAAGATATTTCCGTGCCGTCTGGAAGAAGCATAACAGTGCTGGGTGGGTGGTTTTATCTGGGTTGAAAATGGCTCAACACAGGATTTCCTGTTTGAAATCACCCTGCCCCTTCAAGAGTCACTGATGATGCCATGTGACTCCTCTACATCATGGAAACATTAAGTAAATCTTTACTGCAGACACACCTGTATGGACTGAAATTTAGCTGACTTTGAGCTTTATTTATTTATTGTAATGAATTATATTTTAGTGTTTTGTTTCTACTATTGTAGTTTACTTGGTTTATTGTTTTATTCATCGCTTATTTGTACTTTGTGCAGCATGAGTTGTAGTAAATGTGCTACAGTATATACACACATTTGACCTTGGTTGTAAAATCTGACCAAATGTTCATGACTGGAAGTCCACCAACTTCCTTGACTTGCAACAGTGAATAGCGTAATTGTATTATATAATATATTATACATTTTAATAATAAACCTTAGTTAGCCTTGATTACCTGGACTTGAAAGTATTTTTCAGTAAAATTGTCTCCAGGTGAACAACGAGTCAGTGTCTGTGTTACTGGAATTGATTTAGAATAAATACTCAAGTTCACAACATTTTGCTTTGAAATTTAGTCTCAATATAATTTAATATGTCGTTAATCATATATGATGCCCATTTTAATCACATTTTTAATTCGGAGCTGCATGTCTTGTATCTTTGCATATGGCAAAGACACATTTTGTACCACATTTCCATTAGAAAAAAAAATCAGGAAATTTCACTTATTACATGTCAAAGTACCTATATGAATATGTAGTATACATAAATATAGCTAATTAGTTCTGGAAATATACAGGTCTGAAATGGTATCCAGCTGGGTTCTGTCAGGTTAAAAACACTGGTTTTGGAAGAGCATTTTCTCTACATCGCTTAGTTGGATCAATTGCATTTTGTTGCTGATCTTGTTCACAAAACAAATAAACTAAGCCTTTCAGAAACTCATTTGGCTCAGTAATAGCTGCGTTTGTAATACTTAACATGCCCGAGATGTGTGATATGCTGCAGATGTACAGAACATGCACACAAAGAAAAGCCATCTAGGATTACAACAAGGTGTCTCACTGAAAAAGAGCGAGGCTTGTTTGTATGTGTGTTAACACAGCAGAAAAATGAGACGGCGATAGGGAGGGAGATAAAAAGACAACGAGAAGGCAACCACAGGAGAGTGCAGCTATTCTGGGGTTTGTCCATCAGGAAAACTGATTAAATCAGCAGAACGTTGTAGTGTTACTGTGTGAGGCTGAGAGGAAGAGAGGACATGTATTTGCTCTATTCTGTGATTTGTCCTGTTTTACCCTGAGCTGCAGTTTTTTTTTTTGGATTCGTGGAAAGATAAAGCCAAAGACGGCCAGAACGAGGAGGTTGTTTGACGTCAGCACACAGTCTGACGTTACCGTCTGTGTATCTGTTTTCACACACACAAAGTTGAGGGCAAAAGCACATGCACACAGAAAACAGGGCGAGGTGAAAAGAACATTTTCTGGACTCGGTTGCAGCAAAGTGTGTGCGACGTGACATGTTGGTGTTTTTCCAAAATGTCTAAGGACAAAATGTGCTGAGTTTCAAACTAAAATAAAGTAGATAATTATACAAATATTCTATGCATAACGATGTGATCTATTAGATTTTCTGCTGATTTGTAAGGGTGGGAGAATCAGCAGAAAAGTTTGAGTTCAACATGCGAATATGTGACTTTCATTATTTAAAAGACCCATTCCTCAACACTGGATCGAAACCTAAATGTGGGTAGTGGCAGAGATTTTATTTAGTTCCAAATAACTTTTCAAAAAGACTTATGTTTTTAAGAGTACTGAAAATCACTATAACTCTCATAGTTAAAATAATGTTTTTATTTTACTGATAAGTCATAAAATGTCTGCTACAGTATCTCTGATTTGCTATTAAGATGCTAAATTCAGGTAGTTTTCATTGCAACATATTTTTTACCCAGTCAAGACAATAGTATAAGTGTTTAAAATGGTCATTTATGCACAAATTCCCTGTTATGATTCATGCACTTAAGAAGTTCCATGTAGTGAACCAGCTTACGTTTACACAGGCTTGGAGTTCATTTATTCTAATGAGGGACGTGTCATTAATAGTGGATGGAGCACAGTGAACAACAGACCATAATATGGTGTCTTACTTTCACGTACAGCATGAGTTATATTAAATATAAAAGAATAAGAACCAAAGAATATATGTATTTACTGACAAAGGAATTATTGATACAAGATTGGAAGTTAGTTTATGATGAAAACGATATAAATAAAGCATATGATAATTTTTTACAAATATTTCAATCATTGTACAATAAAAACTGTCCTATAAAACAATACAGTGACAGACAACAAAAGAAAAATATTCCTTGGGTCACCGAGGGGTTAAAAAATGCATGTAAAAAGAAGAATACATTATGTAAACAATTCATTAAGTGCAGAACGGTGGAGGCTGAGATCAAATATAAAACATAAAAATAAGCTTACTCATACGAGGACCTGTAAGAAAGAATATTGCAACAGAATATTAGAGGATAATAAAAATAACTTAAGAGGAATAGGGGTGGTACTCAATGGGATTATTAGTAATCGACCTAAGAATGGTAATTATCCAGAATACTTTATCGAAAATAGCAAGTTGATAAATAATATGGAGGATGTGGTCAGTGGTTTCAATAAATTTTTTTGTAAACTTAGGTTCTGAATTAGCAAAATCAATAGTGACAACAGAAACAAGCAACAGTGGTTCTGTGAATGAAATAGAAGATAGAAATCCAAACATAATCTTTTTGGGTGCAGTTACTGAAAAGGAAATTATTGAGACTGCAAATTTAAGGACAAAAAAATCAACGGACTGGAATGAAATTGACATGACAATAGTGAAAAAAGTAATTGAAGGAATTGTTAGGCCACTCAG
>JAQQAE010021165.1:0-10523 GCA_029823295.1 Pseudamia nigra | reverse complement strand
TGCGCCTTATGTATGGAAAAAAATTAAAAAATGTGACATTTTTGGATGGTGCGCCTTATAATCCGGTGCGCCCTATAATGCGGAAAATACGGTAATTATGCCACATCATCCATTTGACTCCTGCTTGCCCTTTTCACATCTCTGACACCACTTAAAGGTGAAAGCAATCTACATCCCTGTAGCTCATCCAGTGCTTTTTTCAAAGCTGCAACAGTAGACATCACATAGTAAACTATTCTTTCATCTCCTCACAAGCTGCTATTGCAATCAGACAAGGCTTTGCCCATATAATCAGCAGCTTTGATATGGATGCAGGTCCGCTGAGATTTGTGCATCATCAAGTCTTTTTATGTTGTATTTCTCAGCTTCTTCACATTGGTTTACTCTGACTGTAAAGTGACGAATTTATATAAACGCATCTTCTTTTCTCTCTAAACTTTCTTACTCTTCTGTGGTATTACACAGGGCTGAGTTATGAACCTGATTGAAATTCCAGTGCTACATTCAAAGTTGTCCTAAGTTTCAGTTGAAAAGCGGTGCTATGTAATTATCCTAATCACAGTTTTAAAAGCAGTGGAGCTGTCAAATGCTCCCAGGCTGGATAATACACATATTGGCTAAAAACAAGCTGTTCGGACAAGCACAACAATGTGTCAGAAATGTCACTTGCTGAACAAAATGCCATCTACTGTTGTTCTGTGACACCTGTGGCTACCTTTTACAGACACACTATAATTAAGCACTCAAAGAAAGATGTGGAGGGCAAATATTAATGCTAATTTAGCTACTTTGGTAGTTTTCATTTATTATGGCCTATTGTTTATTATTGTTTTGTCACCTCTGTTGTGCCGATCTTCCCCTGTATTATATTTCTGTTATCCCTTATTAGTAATGTTGCAACTTTTTTCATTAAATATTAATATTTAGAATAAATGCATACTCTATGTGCATGGTAGCACTGGTTATCAACTGGTAGGCCAGGGCCTGAATTATTTCTGCATAGATTGTATATTTTATATTTCATACATACACCACCACTACTATTATGAGATGCAATTTTAATGTGCTTTAGACCATCCATTGTCTTGAAGTGTGGGTACAGATTCAATGGCCCTTTCAGAGCTGCTACAATTCCTGTGCAAATCCATGTTATGACAGGAAACACTCAGTTAAGTAAAGAAAAAACACAGTCCATCATTACTTTAAGAAATGAAGGTTAGTCAATCAGAAAGAAATTTGAGTAAGTCACCAAGTGCAGTCATCAAAACGAAAAAACACTATCTACATTGCTAGAAATTGGTGGTGTCTGAGACTGGTAATTCTAATAAACTTACCTTCCGTAGCAGAGGTAGTGCTTGCCATAGGTAGGTAGGTTTTTGCCTTAACATGGATTCATACAGTAGTTGTAGTGGCACTAATAGAGCTAATGTCTCTGTACCCACCCTCACTCTGCACAAGACGACTGATGGTCTAAAGTACAACAAGAAGGCAACAAATGACACAAATGAACTCACCTGTGAAATGAAAACTGTTCCAGGTGACCACCTCGTGACTCTAATGTGAGAGTGTAAACATACAGTATAAAACATGTTCTGGGCTGTCTAACACTTTTTGTTGACTACATAATTCAAAACGTTCTTTTATAGTTTGTATGTCCTCAGTATTAATGTACAATGTTAAAAATAAGAACAAAGAAAAAAACACTGCAATAGAAGATGTGTCTGCTCTTTATCTGTTGCTGGATATTAGTTGACATCCAGTATCTGTTGCTATGGTAACAAATATTTGACTGAGAGATGACAGGTGAAGCTGTAGTTTCGTTTATTCCATTTCATTTATTATATTAGTCAGTTTTTTTGAATATTTTTGGTTATTTTGTGTAAATTTTGTTAGTCATTTTTAATTAATTTTTGTTTTTCTTTTCAGGATTCTCTTGCCACATTCATTTTGTTGCTTTTTTTGATAATGTGCTCTAAATTCAAACATATGTGCACATTATATTTGTGTATTTATATTTCCTAGCTTAGAAAAAAAATACATTTTTTTAACTCTATGAAAATAGGTCTCATCTTGATGACCACTGGAAAATACACAATTGAAGCAAAAATTATTAGCCCCCCTCCCCTCTATAAATTTGGTTTTGGATACTTGGAAACACTGTATATCCTTCTCCTTCTTCGTATCAGCAATCCTTCTTCTCAGATTTAAACTCATTTCTTTTGTTTTTGATGCTTTTAGAAGTGACGCATCAAATCCTTTCTGAAGTGAAAACTGGACAAATGTTCAGTTCTAGGTCAAACAGAGCTTTACTCAGTGAAAGAGTCGTGGTTTGTGCTATTCCTGAATAAAAAGCAGGGTTAATAATATTGACACAGATAATTTTTGTTTTCATAAAATAATTCTGTTTTTGTTTGCAAATCAAATTAACTGAGTGTTTCTAAATAAAACGTGCATGCTTTGAGATGCTGACCTTTTTTAAACAGCATTTGAGGAAAAAAAAAAATCTCAAAAAAACAACCTTTTCATTAGGGAGCTAATAATTTTGACCTCATCTGTGGGTAACCAAGCAAGGTCATTTGAGAACTACTGGCATAAAGAATGATTTGCTGAAAAAGCAAGAAATAAAGTATTTTGTGGCTAAATAAATGTGAAGAGATGCAGTGGGATGGTCGTGCTGCAGTGGATGTCAGCTGAAGCTTGGTTGCTCATGCAGGATGGAGCAGCCAATAGCGTATTGATCAGGATGTGTGAGGATCGGGATGCCAGCTGTTTCAATGGCAAGATCAGAACTAGATGTTCTGACAGCATGGGGCCGAGCAGGTTCCTGGTGCAGCTTACATTTTTCCCCCACACACTCCGTGATCGCATTCAGCGGGAGCCTCTCGCTACTCAGGTCACTGACAGTTCAAGCTCCCAGATTTCTTGTCCTACAGTGAACAGTCGACTCCCTGTGAGAAAAGGGGTGAAGAAACAGACTACAGAGCTCTGCAGTCACAGTCTTATTTAAATTCAGTGTATAGATTTACCCTGACTCATCACGGTGCAGTAAGTATTAAAAAGGCTGCTGCCTGTCAAGTGAAAAAAAAATCCTCATACTTTTTGTCATTCGTGTATAAACAAAAAGCAAATCAATCATTTACATGTGACAGCTGGCGTGAAAAAGCAACTTTGTGTTTGAATTCACACACTGCCTAAATTTTTATTAATTCTATTTTCTTGCAGGCAACCACACTATATGACAATCAGATGTCAGCATTGTCCCTATATATTATTTTAATAACTCCAAAATGAATGTGGGACCACCAGTTTTTATCAAAGCCACCACTGAACAATCTGATTATTTGATTGAGTTTGCATATCATGCTGCCTTGTTTCCAGTGAGATGAAATTGTTCTATAGCAGGATGCTTCACCATATCACAATAACAACTGTTACTCCTGATGCCACAAGCACAGTATAGAAAATTCACAGCTGTCTGTGTTTAAGGGTCTATTAATTCCAGCCATGACTGCTGAAAGATGAAACAGCTGGCCATAAACTATCCTGACAAAGTTGGTGCATTGTCTGAAAAAAGGAAATGAAAAAGAAGAGAAAGTAGAGTCACAGTCAGGCAGCTTTTGTGTCTGTGATTCTTACTTTCCTGTCAATGATTTTGCGAGATTTCCTTAAAGGTCAGTATTTTAACACATAAAGCAGTATCTGTACCACGTATGTGTCTATTCAAGACTGTAAGGGTGTTACTGTAAAGTGCACTGATTTGAGTTTTCCTTGGTTTTTAAAGTGTCACACCTGTGATGTTGTACCCACCCACTTTTCATCAGAAAACTCTTTGATTGGTGAACCTGACCTGTGGTCATATTCTGTCAGAATTAATACATTAATCTAGATTAATTCATTTGCATGATAAATTTGGTTAAATATTTTAACACAATTAATACATGCACAGTACATAATCCCACAACTACACTCACTGGCCTGGATTAGTAATATTAATAAACCCACTGTGTTCTGTTACTCAAAATCCCAGAATTTTACTATTTGGCAGCAGTACCAACTCGATCAAGACGAAGGCAGCTCAGTTTCTCTTCATAGTGAAAATCTATCATTATCATTTGAACCTATTCTCATTTCCCCCCTAATGCTACTGGAACTAAAAGTAATATTCTTAAATGTATTTGACCCACATTATTGCATTCATAGACCATGAAAAACTACCATTAGGATTTGGAATCACATACTTACTAGTTCAATAGTTATTCACCAAAATAATATTTCCATCATGGTGGTTTCCTTCTGGATTTAACTCCATAAATGTTGAAGCAACATCAAATATATGTGAATATTACTGAATCAGCAGACTTTCCACAGCAATTTAGTGTCAGTTTTATGTCTATAGCTTTATTTATTACCTTGCAGTAGCTATTTTTCCTCAACCCCTGTAAGCATTCTGGATCACTATATTGGGAATATTGACCTTATCTGCATCAAATTTTGTCATTTGATAGAATCTATTATGGTGTTATCCCATGTTTTTTGGCTATATTTTCTGGGTGTTATTTGCGATGTTACAAGGACAAATGTTGAATTTGTCCCTATCTCATGATGGTGAAGAATCCTTTAAGATCTTTTGGATCCAGACGATGATCTGGATCACTCCCAGAATCTAATTGATCTAATTGGTCCTTGTGTCATTCCTGAACTGTGCAGAAAATGTCATCCAAATCCGTTCATAACTTTTCAAGTTATGATGTGAACAAACAAACAGATAAATAAATAAACTAACACTAACATAAACATAACCTCCTTGGTGGAGGTAAAAACAAGATGAAACAATCTACTGACATGAAGTAGTTTGCACACTACTGCAGGAGGGGGTTTTGTTTCACAAAACGAATGTACTTCTTGTTTCATGTGTATAACTGTATGTATCATCTTCTGCCATAAGAGTTTTTGCCCCCACAAAATGAAGCACAAAAATGAGTGGGTATTAATAGTGATTAATTGAAAGTGATCCATAGTGACCCTGAGATTAATCTAATTCTGGTAATCTAATTTGATTTTAATAGTTTGACAGCCCTAATTCTGACAAAAACCTACATTAAACACAAAATAATGCTCTTTTCATGGACAAAGCTCTGAAAAAATTGTCACAAATACTGGCAGTTGGCTCATGGGATCTGAGCTAATTTTAGCTTTAGCTGTAACTTTTGGTGTTTTAACATTTAAATTCTGATGTTTACATGTAGAATTCCACTATGGAGGGGTGGCAATAATTAATCTTAACTTCAGCACTGATTATCATGTGTGACGTCACACATTAAAAAAAATCCAAAATGGCTTGTTTTACCTGTTGTGCATCTGTTGTGTGGATTTCTCATGAGTGGCTGCACTGAGCATGCTCATATATTTGCAGCTTTTATTTAACATCACAGACTTAATATAAATGTTGAAATCCAAAAAGATGGATTTTCACGATATGGAACCTTTAACTGCCAGAAGCATCATATTTTTGGACAAAGGACAGACGGAATGTTTTATTTGCAAACAGTCCACCAAGGCCCTATTAAGATTCCTCAAGGTCTTCATGGGTATGCACTTTTCCAAGGTTTTAGCATGCCTTATATTTCCACTGACCTGAAAAATGTTGGATTCTATGGAATCTATATGAAACAGTCAGGGCCAATATGTTGAACCGTGGAAATAATATGATATACCTTTATTCTAAGTTAAAATCTCATCTAATGCGTCATCAGCCAAAGTGGATTTTGTAAACCCCACATGCTATTAGTGATGTTTTTGAAGATTAGCCTTAAAGATGCTCCCTCTTCCAACCTGAGAAGCCAACACCTCTGGGGGGCAGTAGAGGCATCAACACTTCCTTTCATCTCATCCTACCTGCAGGAAAGGGGCAAGGTCAGAAGGGATTTCAGCTTGGCTCACCACCACATGTTTCTTTGCTTGCCCAGTTTTGCTTTCGGCGCGGATTATCACCATCATGGCTACCGTTACAGTCCACCTTTGTGGCTTGTGCCCCTCACTAGATCCTGATTGGCATGTCAGAAGGCACTTTTGCTGCATTTCCTTTCATATTTATGCAACCAGACTTTTTCTTCATTGCACTGATAAAAAAATATATGCCTTATAATACAAAAAGAGGTTTTAGGATTTCTGCCTCAAAATCTTTGACTAAGAAAGCATAGCCTTGGCTTGAAATATTTCACCTGGCTTGACTACATGTTTGTGTTTTTGCCTTTAAATGACATTTCAGCAATAAAAAAAATCAAATTAAAAGTATTAAATTTTTGTCTTTTCTTCTCACTGTTAATGAGCTGATGTCCAGGCAGGCAGTCAGCTCTTTATAGACACTGTATGTGATAAAGGATTAATAAAGCTTTGGTATGCTTTCAATCTCTCCTGACCGTGCATCCTTCACATGGCCTAGATTTGTGTCGATTCAGTGACTGTCACAAACACTATGAGGCCTCTCTGAGTTTGTCAAGTGGCTTGATTGTGTTAATGATTTGGCAGGAGAAAGAAGCGTCAGGCTGAGTGCAGCTGAAAGTGAAATCTTACAGCGGGTGGAAAAAACCCCAAGTAATTTTGGATCTGGAGAATGTAGACTGTGAACAGTAGCATGTTGTATGCAAATTAACACTAGGATTTGCTACATACTAAGTACAGCCAAACAAGTCAAATATACCAGGGTAACATTTATAGTCCACAAAAATGTCCTGTTAGTGCCTTAGAGGTCCCCTCTCTTAAGGCTATATGTCATATCTGCATAGCATATATGTGTCTGTTAAAGATTTCTGTGAGAGTGTTGATAAAATTAGGTGTAGTGGTTTGATTTTCCCTTTGATTTTTCTTTTTGTTTCTCATCCACATGCTCTGATTTCAGTGTGAGGTGTTGTACCCGCCCACTTTTCACTAGCAAACTCTGATTGACTGAATCAAGGTGAGCTGGGATCATATTTTGATGTAATGTTACTGTAAACACAGAATAATGCACTGTTCATGGTCAGTTTTCCGGCCAGTTGCTCATGGGGCAGTACTAATTGTGGCTTGAATATGATTTGCTGATACTTATGATGTCACAAGTTAGAAAAATACACAACAGCTTCTTGTCTGTGTTGCTGTAAGAATTTCACACGACTGACATTTTCACAGCTTTTATTTTACACCTCAGAGATTATATAAACTGCCAAACCCAATAAAAATGCATTTTCGCTGTATGAGACCTTTAAGGACTCTCTTCTCAAATTAACTTATTTAGTCATCAGCTGTGTTTTGGTGTCTGGTTTTATAATCAAAGTAACTTTAAGAACACCAGCTTCTTTAGATCCGTGATTCTCAACTGGTCTTGTCTTGTGACCCACATTTTCCACTCGACATTAAGTCACGACCCACTTTTATCTCATTGAATCTAAGCAAATCTATTTTTTTACATAAATCAGAGAACATACTGTACAGCGCAAGCTTGCAAAATTTTATAAAGACATTGTATTTGCTTTTGGACATCATTAATTAATTATGTATTTTTTAATTGTCTATTTCTGTTTTTTCTATTTTGTTTGTATGAAAGAAATAACTTGTTTCCCTCTTGCTCTGTTGTATACGGGTTCTCTATTGCCCCAGGGAGGGGTCTAAGTTGAAATAAATAAATAAAGTCAACTATACTGTATAAAATGTGTACATTTTGAATACATTATACAAATACTTGCATCACATTTACACCATTACATGTACTTAAGTAGCTTTTTTTTTAATGCACTTTTTGGAGGAAGTGTCTTAGTCACAGTAGGTATTAAAAAAAATATTCTTCTGCTTAGTTACATTTGACTGCACCTCAATGAAAATACAACACGTGGAATAATCAAGTAAGTTAACAAAAGTGAACAAAGGAAGCAAAAATGAACAATGAATAGAGCAAAATAAGCAACAAAATAAGCAAAAATCAACAAAATAAACAACAAAAATAAGCACAAATCAACAAAATAATTAAGCAAATTAATAAAACTGAACAAAAGAAGCAAAAATGAACAGAAATTACCACAGCAAGCAACAAAATGAATAAAAAATGAACAAAATAAGCAACAAAATTGAACAAAAATTAATGACAGCAGCAACAAAATGAGCAAAATAATCAAGTAAATTTACAATATAACTAACAAAATTGAAAGTACATGAACAAAATCAAAATAAAATAACACTAAATTGAATAAAATAACCAACAAAATTGAACAAGAAACATCAAATCAATTCACAAAATGCGAGTAAATATGCAGAAATGAACAAAATAAGCGACAGATCTTGCAATAAGCTGATCTTGAGCACATCATGTTTTATAACTAAATATGACAGACAATGTGACCTTTACATCGTTACCTGTGGGACAAAGAACCTGGTCAAATGTAATACATGAGGCTTTAATACATTCCACATGATGAAGTTACTCACTACTCGAGTCATGTTATTAGTCACTTTTACTCATTTACTCAAGTACTTATTTTTATGAGTATGTCTACTTCTACTTGAGTCATTAACTGATAAATTAACAATGCTTTTACTCAAGTACTGTTTCTGTTTATTCTACTCCCACCACTGTGAATGACTGCAGGTCACATACAAATACATACTGTCCACTTAAAACTGAACAACTTTAAACACAAGCTGATGGAAATAAATGCATTTAAATATAGGTAAACATGACCTGGCGGCTTTTATAGGTATAAATGTCTGTATTTTTTATCTGGTTTCATATGAACTATATTTAACCATAGGGAGTGTAAAACAAGACAATTTTAGGAGCAGCTTGTGGCTTCAGTATTCTTCTAAATTTGAACTGAATACTAAACATTTGAAAAACAGCTGCAGGTAAATTTGACCCATTGGCTTTTCTAGTGTTCCTAAATGATTCTCACTACTTGAAATGTCAGCATTCATGCCCTTTTGAAGACTCATAATAAATCTGACAAGACAAGCCCTTTGTATTAAAATAAATTCTTTTCAAATAGCCCTTCATCAAAGTTCTACAAAATTAGTATTTCACCGTTTGTCCTTTTCACTGCAGATATTTTTAACTTAACATTTCTATCTTAAAATCAGACCCGTGAACTGTATTGACAAGTAACAACTGACAATTCCTCACACTTGTGCCAGTAATAGAGACAACACTAAAATACATCAAACTCTTGTTGTTTCATATATTTCTACATCTCCAGCAGCCACAGGAGGACTTCGCTCATAGTCCCACTATACAAGGTCGAAGTCATCCAGCAGTGGCCTCCGTCTGGCATTTTACCCAGAGCACATCCTGTGGGAGCGGGAGCTTTGGTGCCGGCTGCGCGACCACATCAAACAATGGCTTTTTGTTGTAAACAAAGCCAGGGCAGCTTGCCGGGGGCCCTCTCTCTCTCCTCCTGCATACAGCCCGCATCCAGTCTGCCTACCATAATTCTGGACTGTCAGACAAATGTGCATCAGTGCACCACAACTCTCTCTAGTCCATTTGTATTTGTATACAAAGACCACGGACCTGGCAGCGCAACATACAAATTCAAATTTGATGAAAATGGTAACAAGATAAAAAGCAAAAATCGAAAGGTTTGCCCCAACTGAATCACCTGAACACTCGTTTAACTGCACGACTCAGCCTTAATGTCCTTATGTTTGTTTACTGGTGGAACCGCTGCAGCAGCTGCTTTTGTCCCGGGAACATAACACAAGCTGTGCCTTTGTCTTACTATAACATGAACCTATATTATGAGCAATTACACTATGTCTTTGAGGAGGATATTGTGTATAATGCCATACCTTTGTGTCTTCCATAGTACTGTGTATAGCAACTCATTATATAGACATGTATGCAACATTTCAACATTACAGTATCTTCAAAAACTAGGACTGCGTTATGCATTTTGTCGGCTGGTGTGATGAAAAGATAATTACGATTTTCATGATACATTTCAATCTTTCAAGTTTGTCTATTTTGTTCACATTCTCAGCCAAAGTACTATTTTAGTGTATTATTGTTTAATTTCATTTTACTCATAAAGTAGACTTCTTTTTCATTTTACTTAATTTAAATAATTGTGTAACGCTCTGCTGATTCAAGTGTTTAACATGTTTTGACCATAAAATAGAGTTAAAAGCCCAAATTTGTTTCATTTTGTTGAACAGTCCGATTTAAATCACAAATTTGGGATTACAATAGTGTTTTTGTTTTGATGTGTCTAATTTTCATCCTGTTGCATTATAGAGTGGTTTAAAACAAAAAAAGACAGTAAATCTTTTTTTCTCTACTCAGGTCCAAAAATTAACTTTTTACCTGGAAAGAAATGGAGATTTGTCATATATTGTGGTATAGTGGTGCCCCAGCTAACGAATTTAATCCATTCCGGCGTCACGTTCATTGGGTGAATCATTCATTAGCTGGAGCGAGTTTTTCGATAGGAATACATGTAAAACCAATTAATCCATTCTGGACCCACAAAAACTCCCATATAAAATATGTGTTACACACC
>JAQQAE010021164.1:0-10523 GCA_029823295.1 Pseudamia nigra | reverse complement strand
ACCTGGTGTTGGGATCGAACCCAGGACCTTCTAGCTGTGAGGCACGAGTGCTACCCACTGCACCACCGTGTCGCCCTTTTTTGTTCATTTTGTGGATCTTTTTCAAGTTTTTGGGGAAATCTGGCATGTTTAAGGGGACTTTAAGTTTTCAGTTCTGTGTGTAAAAGGACTGGATAATCACAACAAAACACAGCAAAAATACTGTAAATATAGCAGACACTTCAACAGATAGAGATTCCCTTCATTCAGTCATTTCCTCATTTACATCAGTGAACCTCTGTTGTCCAGATGTCTCTGAATGCCTCATGTCTCACATTCACACCTGACACTGGTGGGCTTGGACTCAGCAGGTGTCAACTTGCTGACTATCAGAAATCATGGGCGACGGAGCGCACCCGGTTGAGAAACACTGCACTAGATCCATATTGTGCAACATGCATATACATTGACTGTACATTCATGTTTGATAACAGGGGCCGAGGGTTAACAGATGATCTTCAGGGTCCAAGGGGCAAAAATGAGCAGACAAGGCAGTGGATGATCTGGTTCCTCATTGTGACCAACATCGTCTCCAGGTCAGCCAATACAGTTGAGAGTTTCCTCAAACTTTAATAACTGAAATATGTCTTTATGGGTCACTGTGTCGCACATTTGTTCATTTTCTTGATTTTATTTGTTAATTTCTGGATTTTTAAAATTTATTTTTTGCATGTTTTTTGTTTATTTGTTGATTATATTGCTCATTTTGGAACTTATTTTGTACATTTTGTTAATTTTTGTGAAGTGTTGGTTAATTTTTAGATGATCTGTTCTGGTTTTTGATCATTTATGTTCATTTTCTGTATCATGCTGCTCATTTTGTGCATTTTGGTTTATTATTTTGTTCATTTTATTTTGCTTATTTTATTATAATGTACTTGTTTAATTTTTGTGGATTATTTGGTTCATTTTGTTACTTATATTTTATTGTTTCGTACATTTTAATCCTTTTTGTGGAATATTGTGATAATTTCTGTACATTTTCTTTATTATCCTGTTCAGTTTTTTAGTATCTATTACACTTTGTTCATTTTGTGGACTGTTATGTTCAATTTGATTACTTGTCTTGCACATTGTTGTTTTGTACATATTGCTAATTTGTGATTTTTTAATCATTTCTGTTCATTTTATTACTATACTGTTCACTATGTTGATTATTTTGTTCATGTTTATTCACTCTAAGTGTTGATGTTTGTGGATTATTTTGATAATTTCTTTTCATTTTCTCTATTATACTGATCATTGTCTATTTTGTCCATTTTATTTGTTTATTCTGTTTCTTATTTTCTTTCAATTTCTTCTTTTTTTTGTTACTTTCTATACAATCGACATACGAAATGATCAATGTTCCCATGAAATCAACCCCTGAACATTTCCTTCAGGTCACTATTATGTCACATTACATTTTCTTGGTAAAGCACAGCATTACCACACATTCTGCACAATAATCTCATCACAACGGACAAATAACCACACCTTCGCCGTGAATCTGTTGCATCAGATCTTTGACCTGTTGATAAATCATCAAATTATTACAAAATGAACGCATCAAACTCTTGTTTCCTTGTACAAGTCTTTTGGAGTTTTCTGCAATATTCTGTTCAATTTGCATCTTGTTTTGTTCATTTTGTTCAATTTCCTTTTCAATTGTCAATTTTATTTTTTCTCATTCAAATTGCTTCTAGTTTTCATGAAAGGTTTTTTTTTTCCTTTTTTAAAACCTTCTAGGTTTTACTTTATAGCAGGAAAAACAAACTTAAGGAACCAGGTGAAAATTCAGAATATTATGGAATGTAAAGCAGTAAAGTGTCCAGAAACCACTTTCAAATACTGCTGCATTAATATTATCAACATTTTTTTACAAGCCTGCCTGTTTTTTTTCCTGTTTTTACAGGAAAACAAATGTCACTCAAATGTTCACTTTCTGTTAATTTTCCTGATTTTTTTCTGTTCAGTTTGTGTTGATTTTTTTGACTGTTTTTCTATTTTTATTTTTTCTCATTTTGTGGATTATTTTGTTCATGTTTTGCACATTTTCGTTACTTTTGGGTGCTATTTTGTGAACAGGTGTTCAGTTGCTTATGGTATTCAACTACTGTTGCATTTCTTATCATTATCAGCATGTTTTAATTGTCATCTTTTTATTATTAATATTTTTAGGGGGAAGTTGCAGTTCACAATTAGATTTTTTTATTTTCCTTTTTATTTTAGTATTGTTTAAAATTCATTTGTCAATTCAGGAACGTTCATTTTTTCTGTCCTAATATTAGAAGATACCCTCACCCCCTGACAATCTCCCATAATGCTATTTTCAGTAAGGCAAGATAAAAAGGCACTAAAACAAAGTATTTGCTGTACTATTATACACCTGACATTTTGTTCGAGCCTGTTTTACGCTGAAAATCCGCACCGGATGTGTCCGTGCTGACTCTCGGTACCGTGACACAGCTCCAGCCCGCTGCACCAACGGTCATCACATTAAATTTATCACGACCTGACGAATAATGACCATATCCCTCTCGGTTAATTATAAACCAATTTAGCTCAGCGTCACGTTTCTGTTTAAACACACACATACAACTCGTTCATTTGGAGCGTTTTTAAAAAGACAACAAAATCGCAATATTTCGGGAGAATAACTGCGTTCGCGCAGCACCGGCCGGTTCCGATCCGGGCTCTTTTCATCCCGGGGTCAGTGCGGATAAAAGGCCCGCAGACTCACCTGACATAATGCCGTGAGTGGGGTCCCTTCGGGGGTCTGGGGTCCTGATGCGGGGGGCGGAGAGCTTACGCTGCGAAGGGCAGAAGCTCAGCAGCTGAGAGCAGTTTAGCACAGGAATTAAGCTCCACATTTTCCGGGTCATGTGACCACAGGCAGCGGATACGCCCCCTACGGTTTTTTTAATCTCTTTTTTTAATCTACATTTATTTATTAATTTTATTATTTCAGACATTTTTAGAGCGTGGATATTTTAGTGAGGCAGAAATGTTGAAGTATTTTTTTGTGTTTTGTCTGCTTCAGTTAATGAAGATAAAAAAAAAACAAATTCAATAAAATAAGTAGCAGAGTGGACAAAATGAACAAAAATAATCCAGAAAAAAGAAAATAATTAAGAAATCAACACAATGAGCAGTACGGTGGATAAATTAACACAGTCATCAAGAAAAATAACAAAACAATCAAAGAAAAATTAAGGAAAACAATAAGGAAAATAAACAAAACAAGCCACGGCAGTGCATTGCATTCACTGAAGAAAAATATTTTTAGACTCTCATATCTCGATCTCATAATTACAAGATCTTTTCTCATAATTACGAGAAAAAAGTTAGTAATCTCTTGTCCTTTGCTACAGACAGTAGGAACATGGCGCTGTCATATTTCATCTGCTTTTATTTCTTTCCTGGACTGAGACACTGGGAAATATTAATGTTTCTTAGTGAGGACGACATTAATATTATTATATAACACTATGAAGATGTCTCAAATCATTGGGATTGTTCAGAGGAAGGGTCCACACTGATCTGTTCGAAGTCACAGTCAAACTAGTATAGGATGCTTCATGGCTATAAATATGTATTTAAAATGTATCCAGCCCGGTGTTCTGACATGTTACCATACCTATCAGAATCACATATCCTGGATTAATGCACATGAAATATATCAGAAACATCATATGGCACAAATGTGCGTAATTCCATACTTTATAAATGCCGCAAAAATAGTGGTTGGTTACAAAACCGGGGGCCAGTGAACGCACCACAGATGTATATAATATTATGAGATCCATAGGTCATAGCTACGAGATAGCGGGTTTTATTTTTTTGGTCCAATGAATGCAATGCGCTTCCATAATAAGCAACACAATGACAAAATTATTTGAAAATTGAACTAAATAATTCAGGAAATAAATAAAAATGAAGACATTCAGGAAAATGAACAAAATATGAAACACAATGAACAAAGTGATGAATATAATCAAGAAAGAGAACCACAAAAGCAATAAAATGAACCGAATAATTGACAAAATCAGCAATAACTATCAGCAAAATAAGACAATGAACACAAATCAACAAAAATCAACAAAGAGAAGCAACACATTCAATAGTGTAATTCAATTCAATCTTTATTT
Source organism: Pseudamia nigra (assembly GCA_029823295.1). Lineage (NCBI taxonomy): Eukaryota > Metazoa > Chordata > Actinopteri > Kurtiformes > Apogonidae > Pseudamia > Pseudamia nigra. The sequence continues at coordinate 6,354 of JAQQAE010021164.1, read as the reverse complement.
GTACAGCACCAATCATAATCGCCGATTATCTCTTGGCGCTTCACTATTCGAGGGCGAGACCTCATGACCATACAGAGAGCAACCCAACAGAACTGCCACGAGCAAGCCAACGGTGACGGGGGAGGAAAAACTTCCTTTAACGGAAGAGAAAAGCCTCCAGCAGAACCAGCAGCTCAGGGTAGGCGGCCATCTGCCTCGACCGGTTGGGGTTAGTGGACAGAGGAGAGACAAAAGAAAAGAGCCGAGATAGAAAAAACAAACAACACAGATACTGGACAACGTCCAGAGATACTGGACCAGCAAACACGCAGCAAGGACATCAGGAGACCTAGAGACTTAGGGCAAAGGGAGGAAGCACAAAACTACAGGGAAGACACAAGTTAGTATCACAGTATTGCAAAATAGAAAATAAAACAATGAGAGGTGATTGGAGAGGTGAGCGATAAAGAGAGAAAAGGAGGATGGAGAGAGAAGAAGTAGAGGGAGGGAGAGAGGAAGGGAAGAGATTAGAGAGAGGTACAGGAGAGTTAAAAAAGAGATCAAGAGAAAGGTTGAAAGCAAAGCTCAGTGTTTCACTGTCCCCCCGCAGCCTAGGACTGTACAGCAGAACTAAGGGGCGATTAAGGGTTTTCCTGACCTAGACTTAACTATATGCTTTGTCAAAAAGGAAAGTTTTAAGCCTAGTTTTAAAAGGTACAGAGTGTGTCTGCATCCGCACCCATACTGGAAGTTGGTTTCACAGGAGAGGAGCCTGGTAACTGAAGGCTCTGCCTCCCAGTCTAGTTTTAGAGATTCTATAGGAACCACAAGTAGACCTGCACTCTGGGAGTGGAGAGCTCTGATTGGTTTGTAGTGAACAATAAGGTCTTTGATATAGTTTGGAGCCTTGTTGTTTAGGGCTTTATAAGTTAGGAGGATTTTACGTTCAATTCTAAACTTTACAGGCAGCCAATGAAGGGAAGCTAGTATTGGAGAAACATGATCCCTCCTTCTGACTCAATCAATCTGGCTGAATCAAGAAAATGAATAAAAATAAACAAAACCATCAAGAAAGTGAGCCACATAAGCAACAAAATGAGTAGCAAAATCAGTGAAAGTCATGGATAAAACAAGAAAATCTGCAGAAAGTAACAAAAACATTAAAGAAAATGAACAAAGATGACAAAGTAATCAAGGGACAACAACAAAAGCCCCAAAATTAAAAAAAAAAAGTCAGCCCCTCATTTTGTACAAGTAATTTAAACCTATATGTTCCTTGCATTGAGTTGTAACACTGCAGTGCCTGCAGCAGCTCGGTTGGGTGCAGCTCCTGAAGCAGCAGTGCCTCTGAGTGGTTGTTTCTGCACATCACATCTGGATAAAGCATGACAAATGGCCAAACATGGACGCAGGAGGCGATAAGGAACAGGATCTGCCACATTAGACAAACCATCAGTTCTGCAGTCAAACCAGAACGAACACTGGAATGAAGGAAATGACAGATTTTAATGAAATGGTGGTTCAAATATGTACACAGTTCAGAAGACTGCCCTGGATGCTGTAGAATCCACTCATTCTCTTCTTACTCTTAGTGTACATTTCTTGTTTTACTAGGTTTTTTGTCGGTTTTGTTGATTTTTTGGTATCTTTTATTAATTTTGGGCTTGATCTTTTTTGCCCATTTTGTGGCTTATCTTCTTCATTTTTGTTCATTTTTTAGTTTATTTGGTTTATTTTTGCTAGTTTTGTTGCTTATTTTTGCTCATTTTGTATATTGTATTATTTTTTGTCATTTTTGTTCACTTTCTTGTTTGTTTAGTCCAATTTTACTCATTTCTGCACACTTTCCTGGTTTGCTTGTTCATTTTTGTTGATTTTCTTCAGCATCCTGTTAATTGTTTTTTGCAAATTTCCTGAATTATTTTGTTCATTTTTGTTCATTTTCTTGATTATATTGTTCCACCCAATATTCATACAATCCGTTCAAGAACCACGGTTCATCTGGAGTAAAAGGGGTCTTCAGAGAGGCTGGGGGTTCACCACTCTGTCAAATACTGTTCTGGCAAATAGTGCAACATTTTGCAACACAGCACAAGAAAGGAGATGTTTCACATTGCAAACAATGTTTTTTTTTTAAAATTTTGTTTCCTACAGTTTGTAATTTTATTGAAAGAGTCATAGAATTGAGTAAATCTCTGTACACATGGGACAAGGCTGAACCCAACACTGGATGACTGTGACCTTGGAGCCTTCAGACGGTATTGTATTACAGTAAAAACAGACATGACTGTGTAGTGGACATCACTGTATGGACCCAGGAAGACGAACCAACCCGCTGACTGTGAACACAGTCTGTTGTCGCATCCGCACATGAAACTCAAAGAGGAAGGAGGAAACCTGTCATAAACCAGGTTCAGGAACGCCTCCATCCTTCCCTGGACCTGAGCTGAAATGAAGAGGGAAACTGTCCTGTGGTCTGATGGGTCAAAATTTCAAATTATTTTTGACATGTGCAAAATAGAAGAGCTCTTATGGCTCATTGTCAGCACACAATTCAACCACCAGTATCTATTATGAATGGGGTTCATTAGTACATGTGACACGGGTGACCTGTACTTTTGTGAAGGTCACACTACAGTTTTTTTCAGTCACTAGATAAACAGATTTTCTGTAGCGCTCAGTTCTGCAGCCCACAGGGAGGAGTCGGTCAAGTCCCATGGATCAAGTGTTGTGAGTTGTTAAGGACAGAGTACACCTTGCTCCTGATGCACCTCCCAACAACTTCCTCCAGAGAGCCCACCCTCATCCCGAGCCAGCATTTTTAACCAGTCTGTCCAGCCTCTTCTTGTTCCGCTGTGTTCTGTGCAGACAGCTGCACAGAACACAAAGCTGACAGTCACACAGTCCTAGAACATGTGCAACATTTTACTGCTCACATCAAAAGACCGGAGCTTGTGCAGGAAAAACAGCCTGCTCTGCCCCTTTTTATATGCAGCCTCGGTGTGAAGTGAACAGTCCAGCTTGCAGTCAATGTGCACTCCCAGATATTTGTAGGACTGGACAATGTCAACGTCTTGTCCCTCAACGATAACAGGCTGAACGAGGTAGTTGGATCTGCCAAAGTTCACTACTGAATCCATACCAAATTTTACATTGAACAGATGGAAACTTTTTTGAGTTTTAGATAATTTTGTATGTGATATAAGTAGATGAACAAAATTCTCAGGGTGTAAAGACACATACCAGGTCTTTTGAAAACACTGATTGTAATCCTGACGTGTATTTGGGGTCTCAACATCAAGTCATTTCGATTGTGATTGTGTTGGTGGTCAGCTTCAGGCATCTACGTCTTTGGAAATATGTACAGTACAGACGTGGAGACAAGTTAAGATGAAGGCTGATTAGTTTTTACCATAACATTAGTTCGCTGGTCTGGCTGTAAACGTTCAGCAGACTATGTATTAGCAATGTGGAGAATGTACTGTAAATTTGATAAACAGAGCTATGATCAGTTTAATGCCTAACAGAGAAGTAAAAATAAGCATGATCACACTACATTAATGACTCATTTTCTAATTACAAATAGACAAAAACTTGAAAAACTTAATTTTGGGCAATCTTTGAATACTCATAACACCATGAGGGATCACTTATTGGTCGATGAAAGCTAGGTCATTTGAAAGAACTCAAAAAATTTTCACCCAATCAATGAAAAATTTGGTATGGGCTCATTAGTGGGATTGCTGAGTCATGCAGCAATCCCACTATTGTTGTCTTCAGTCTTTAATCTTATTATTCTTCCACTTCTGTGCGTTTTTTGCCATTTAACTGACCCTACATTTTTTGTCCGATTCAAACCATTTACACTTCACATTGTTCATCTTATTCAGGACATCTCTGATATTGCGTTTCATAATTCAAACATTTATCATTTTTAGAATTTTAAGCTTTTTTGCAAATTTTTTCCTATAGGAAATAAACAGAGAACTCTAACAAAATGTGTGGTTACCATGGCAACAACAGTGCTTTGATCCTTTGATTCCTACTCCACTGAAGAGTTAATTTAACTCTTGCACTTTTCCAGCAAGTTGAACTAGTTTGACTCAACAATCCCATGTCATCTTCAGAGATTGATCATTTTCTAGTTAAATATGTTGTAGTTACTGTGCTAAATAATTCAGCTGAATCAGAAGAGGTCCTGCAGAAACTTTTCTCAGAATTTGCTGGTTTTATATGGGATGACCCTGGTGCATTATGAAGGTGAAAGTATGACATAGACCACAAAGTGTTGAGCAGACCACATCCTGTATCAAGCAAAAATGACAACAGTTGGTCTCCTCATTTCCCAGATGCTCACATTTTATGCTCATTTCCCAGATGCTTCTAAGATCAAATGCAGCATAGTGAAAAACATGAAGCTGACTCAACTTTTTTGAAATATGTTGCTGCATTGAAAACTCAAAATGAACACGTCATTTGAAAAATATATTAAAATTCGCCATTACAACATTTGATACTGACATTTGGTTTCAGTGTCATTTTGTTATTGTTTAGGGGAGATCGGGTATGGTTGTAACATGGGGAAGGGGGGGGAGTATAACGCCAACAGAGTTCCACCAGTCAGGGCTGAGATAGGAGTCACATGATCATTTCAGTGTTTACCCACTTCCTCCTCATTCTCATATGGTGGTTGTTAAGGATGCAAACAGACCTATGCAGATTTTATTGAGAAAAAACGGATTTTTATGTAAGAAAGTTAAATTTTTACCAACACCAAACTTTACTTAGTACTTATACAATTGCAGATAAAATCATATGACTTATAGCAAATTGTAGTTTCTTAGGTGAAATGTGAAGCATTTCTCCCTGCTAACTGCAAACAACTATGCTAATACAGTTAGCTAAACAGTAGCTGACAGGGGTGGGGTGGGTGTAACATATATTTTAAAAGTGTTACAACCATTCCCTTACATAAACACAACTAAAAAACTAAAAAACATGTACTAGGTTAATTGTATGCCATAGTTGTGAATGCAAATGATCATCTGTATAGTCATGAGGTCTCAGCCTCAAATTGTGAAGCGCCTAGAGATAATCAGTGATTATGATTGGCGCTATACAAATAGAATAGAATTGAAATTGAATTGAATTGAATAAAACAAAGAATTGTTTCTTGATTTTATACATTTTTCAGCGTGCCTGGGCAGCAGAAAAGAAAGACTGAGAAAGGCATACCTGCTGAAAATGGCATACCCAATTCCAAAAAAGTTGGGATGTAAATAAAATGAAAATAAGGGCCACCTCGATAGTGGCTGAGAGAACACACCGACATGACCCAGGCTGAACCAGAGCAGCCTAGGCTTTAATCCAGGCTGTGGCCCTTTGCTACATGTCACTCCCCACACTCTTCTTCCTCATTTCCTCTCTCTTTTACTGTGACTAACAATAAAGGCTAAAATGCCCAAAAAACATAGATGTTAAAAAATGTAATGCACAGTAAATGAACTTGCGCCTGTCGACCCTACCGCACTCAAGGTGCTTTACACTGCAAATCATAATCCCATAAACACAGCATAAACAACATATCAGAAACTGAGAAACAGACAATTTTACCATTTCATGCATTGGCTCAGGAGGTAGAGCAGCTCATCCCATAACCAGCAGGTTGGACGTCCTAATCCCGTTCCATCCCAGTCATTGTCATGTCCTTGATCAAGACACTTTACCCCACCTTGCCTTGTATGAACATGAATCAATCAATGTTTGGTGGACAGGGGCCACCTAAGCACTTTGGGAAGGAGACTTGAAAAGTGCAATATAAATCCATCAATATTAATATTTACTTATTTTGAATTTGATGGCAGCAACAATATTCTATGTCTCTAGTGTCCTCTGTTTTTGGTTCTTTTGTCTAATTGTTACAACTCTGCTTACAATCCAACTTGGTAGTGGAGTAGGCTGTAACAAAGGAACACAGTGTACAGTGGAACCTTGGGTTATGAGTGCATCTACACATGAATTTTTCAGGTTACGAGGAAGAAATCGGGCAAAATTTTGTCCCGTCTCACGAGAAAACAATCAAGTTGCAAGTAAAATAGTTCCCGAGAGGAGCGTGCGCTACTCACCCATTGCCTGGAAGCATAGATGTGAAACTGTTCGTCCCAGCGTTTTACCTTACTTGAGAGCTTATAATAGAGTTTTTCCTTACTTTTTGTCTCTTGTCTTCCATATCTCCCTGGATCCTGGCTTCAGCCTCTTTCTTAATCCTGTGATTTTGGCAAAAAAGTAAAGAAAAGCCAAAAATCCCTATCTCAAAAAATTAGCATATTTCATCCGACCAATAAAAGAAAAGTGTTTTTAATACAAAAAAAGTCA
>JAQQAE010021163.1:0-10524 GCA_029823295.1 Pseudamia nigra | reverse complement strand
TGGCTTGCTCTCGGTGGTTCTGTTGGGTTTACTCTCTGTATAGTCATAAGATTTCGGCCTTGAATTGTGAAGCGCCTCGAGATAATCGGCGATTATGATTGGTGCTATACAAATAAAGTTTGATTGATTGATTGATTGATTGATAGTAAAACCAGTGACCATATCACACGAGTCCCTTCACTGACTACCTGTGAGTTTTAGAATTGATTTTATTGCTTGTATTTAAAGTGCTTGATGGTCAGGCTCCAGCTTACATTTGTGATCTACTGACTCCTTATGAATCTGACCTCTGCCTGACATCTTCCAGCAAGACCCTGCTAGTGGCCCCTAAGTCTTGGCTATTCACCAAAGGGGAACGAGCCTTTCCAGATGAAGCCCCACGGCTGTGGAACTCCCTGCTAGAGGATCTCGGGCAGGCAAACTCAGTGTCTTCTTTTAAATATCTTCTTAAAACTCACTTTTATCGATTGGCTTTCTCTTAACTGTAGGCTTGTGCAAGGGCCTGTGAAATGCTGCTTGCAGATTAAATATGGTTTTTACATTTGTCTGGTTAATGTACCTCTGTTCGCTTAATGCCCAAAATATCCAGTCATACCAAGAATCCAGAAACATCCTGATGCATCTGATGAAATTACTACATGCCACCGCACAGAAATGCAGGGCTCTGAGAGGTGCGCATCACCACATACTGTATACATACGTACATGTGATTTATCACAATGCGTCATGTAAACTTTGTTAAATTACTCGCCAATGCCTCCTCCTCATCTTATGCTGCTGTTTCTTCCTCTACTTCTGTTGTTTTGAATGACAATTGGCAACGAGGTGCATTACTGCCCCCATTATTTAATTATGGACCATAGTTTTAAGTTAATGTTCTGTGTCATTTGTGTTTTCACCGCAAACAAACCACGACACGGATCAAATAGAAACAAGACCACCCCTCGTAGGCGATCTCAGCTCGCCTTTTTTGTTCTGCACCAGAGTGGGATTACTGTGTTCACACATGGACAAACAAACTGCTTTTTGGGGTTAAACACTCCCTGTTTCAGAACTGTGTGGATATACTCCAAGACTCTAATGAAGCAATGACTTGCATAAAAAGATTGCATTTGGCAAAAAGCTGGCCAGTGACTGTCACATGCTCTCTGTGGACTAAATATACTGGAGTCAGCCTTCAACTACTGCACAGATGACATGTGCTTTGAAAGGGGAGTCCAGTCTTAGTGTAAAGCTATTCTTCTTCATGGAACATTAACCTAAACACAGGTGTCAAACTCGTGCTATGGGGGGCCAAGACCCTGCAGGTTTTCTCTCCAACCAGCAGGTGATTTCACTGATTAGCTCCTCCCCTCAATTTGAAGGAGTGCTGATCAGTGAAATCACCTGCTTTAATGACTGGTTGGAGAGAAAACCTGCAGGGTCTCGGCCCTCCATAGCACAAGTTTGACACCCCTGACCTAAAGCAAAAGTCCCAGGTTAAGGTTAGTGTACACTGTCGTCTGTATATATTAACCATAGTCTGTATATAATAACCATAGTGTGTACATACTAACCATAGTCTCTCTATATTAATCCATCCATCCATCCATTTTCTACCCCTTAATCCTCATGAGGGTGGAGGGAGAGGGGATGCTGGAGCCTATCCCAGCTGACTTGAGCGAAGGCAGGGTACACCTTGGATGAGTCGCCAGTTCATCGCAGGACTGATACACATAGAGACAGACAACCATTCACACTCACATTCATGCCTATGGACAATTCATAGTCTGTATATATTAACCATAGTCTGTATATATTACTGGACAAAGTGACCGTGATATCATCCATTAGTTTCTGAAGGGTTGTTTTGAGGTCAATCAGGTTGTCACTTCCTGGCTGCCATCGAGGAGCCAAAAACAGGATGCAGCCATATTTGGATGAACAGCAGTGGGGCTAACTGAGCATTCATGCCAGGGGACTCATGGGAAAGCTATTGTTAGTTGCTAGCTTACAGATGCACTAAGACTTAACCACACATTGTCAAATGAAGTCGTATTGCATTAGAGGGTCCAAAAACGTTTGAGACCATGATGACCCATGAAAAAAATTTATTAGCTTAGTATCTTCAGATAGAATCACATGTATCTATGGGAAAAAGGCTCCTTGGAGCTGGACAATCAGTTCCCAAGTGGCCAAGCGGTGGAATAACAACTTAAACTCACTTCCCCATTGGCCTCACTGAACAGCCTGGTCATTGAAACTGGGGTATACAGTGGAAAGGAAATGATCCAAAAGACATGACGTTACAGATGAGACATTCACATTACATGTAAAAAAAAATCTGGTTTTATTTTTATCTTTTACATTTTCAAAATAACAAAAAAAGGAAAAAAGGCCACAACAAACATTTGTGCCCCCTGAGTAGTTGATATTTCATAGACCCCCTACGCCAAGCTGAGACCTTCATTAACCTGACAGGGTCATGATTGATCACAATCATCATTAGTAAAGAAAATGTAATGCACATTTCAAAGCGTAACAAATACCCAGACTCCTCTGACCTTGTTCCAACAATCAGCAACCATGGTTTCCTCTAAGCAGTTTCCTAGAACCTGAAACTGATTGATGTTCACAAAGCAGATGAAGGTTATAAGAAAACAGCAAAGTGTTTTCAGGAACCAGTTTCCTCTGTTCAGAATGTCATTAAGAATTGTCAGTTAACAGGAATGGTGGAGGTCAAAGCAAGGTCTGGAAGACCATGAAAAATATCTTAGAGAAGAGCTGATAAGATAGAAAAGCAAGTTAGAACCTCTGTTTGACTGCAAGAGTCCTCCAGGAAGATCTGGAGACACTGGAGTTGTGTCCACTGTTCAACTGTTAAGATACCTGTAACTGTCTGAAGTTTGCAAATGAACATTCAAGACTGATGCATTTTGGAGACAAAACCTGTGGATCAATGAGGTTAAAATAGAACTTTTGATAAAAGGTATGCTTAGAGAAGAAGGAAGAAAAGAACATTTGTCTAACTGTTAAACATGGGGGTGGATCCATCATGCTTTGGGGTTGTATTGCAGCCAGTGACACAGGGAATGTTTCATAGGTAAAGAATGGATTCAATTAAATTCCAATCAAGGCTGGACACAAACGTAACACCATCTGTGAATAAGCTGAAATTAAAGAGGATGGCTTCTACAAATGGATAATGATCCTAAACACACTTCAAAATCTACAATGAACAACCTCAACAGGCACAAGCTGAAGGTTTTACCATGACCTTCACAGTCTCCTGAACTAAACATCATTGAAATCTGTGGATAGACCTCAAAAGAGCATCTGTGAAGACAGACCAGAAATCTCACACAACTGAAGACATTTATAAAGAAGAATGAACAAAAATCCACCAAACTAGGATTGAAAGACTCTTGACTGTAAACAAAAAGTGTTTACAAGCTGTAATACTGGACAAAAGGTCTATGAGGTATTAACTATGCAGGGGCACACACTTTTGTTGTGGATTTTTTCCTTTTCTGTTATTTTGAAAATGCAAAAGATAAAAATAAAACCTGATTTTTTTTTTTTACACGTAATATGAACGTCTCATCTGCAACTTCATGCAACTTCAAGCCCATCATTATTCACATTAATAGAAATTTTCACCTGGGGTGTCTAAACATTTGCACCTCACTGTATAACCAAAGAACTGTACGGTAAAATGAGGGCAAGTGAGGGATTTTCTCACTTATAATTCAATTGTCTCTGGTATTCTGTAAGTGAAGCTGCAACATTCCTTCATTTGGGTTAGGGTTTGGTTTGGTTTTACTTTCACACTGCACCTTGTCAAAGACACCCAGTTAACTCTGGATAAAGTGTCATGCAGTCAAAACGGTCACACAACATCCTATCCACCTACTTCTTCATTGCCTGCATGAAATACTGTCAACAACACTTCGATCAAAAATAATGGAGCGACACCAAATTTATGCAGCCTTGATGTTTCTCATCATTTTCCTATCATGTTATCATGTATAGTATATTTTACAAGATGGAGAACAGCATGTATATCAGATGAGACTGGATATGACTCTAGTTAAGACATACGTAGTATGCATAGTAGTGCTGTTATTTCCCCACATTGTTTATTCTCAGGAGTGTGCACTGATGTGGAGCCCCTCTATCTTCTAGTCAGGATGCACTGTTTTTTGACTCACTTCATATACAGTATTTGGTCACAACACCAATCACATGCAACAGAGGAAGGAAGTGAACTGAAGCTCATGTTTTCAGGTGGACCAGCATTTGCTAGTTTGGTCTGAGTGTGAATGAGCTTTCACACCACAAGCAACGTGCACGATCAGAGGAAATGAATCAGGGTTCAGACACTATATGTGAAAGCACCGTTAGAGATGTCATTTCACAGCCTATGGTGAGACAGTGTTATGTGTGGTTAACCAAATCCTTATCTGTCAAACATGGACCACATCTTGCCCTAATTATATCTAAATTTTGTGGGTGTGCTTCTAAAAACCTAATCTTAAACCTAAGCAAAAATTCTGAATGTGCATCTATAATCCCTTCCCTGAGATGTAAGTTCTGGACATTCTTCAACAATCCTAAACCTCAATGAAAGTGCTGGATCTTTCTGTCTCCATAAAAGTAACTTCTGGGCATACTTCTACAACACTAACCCTAACAAAAACTGAAAGAGCTCCCTCTATCACAATAAGGAAAAGTTCTGGATATGATTCTACAAACTTCAACCTAAAAAAAAAGCTCTGGACATGTGTTTATAACCTAGGCTTAACCAAAATATGAGTCACTGGCGACCTGGTGGGTATTTATTAATTCTCTTGGTATGCGAATAGAAGATTCATTATCCAATAAATTATTGGGTGTGAAAAAGTTTGTGTACAGGAACAACATAAAGAGTGACATAGAAAAAAGAGCTGCTGTACAAACTGTGAGAAGTTTCTCTAAATTCATACAGACAAACATGAATCAAAACCATGTTAAAAACAAGTAAACAGATGAAACCTCCTTTGGGCTGATGATGAAATGTGACTGGATGATTCATCACAAAAAGCTGCTCTGTCTCCTTTGAACTATGACAGTCAGACAGATTGAAGGAGGGATAGAATAGCACAGAGAAGTGCCAGAAAATAACCAGTCCATGTTCTTCTGCTTATACAGGACAGTAATTTCTGTAAACTGCACGTCACGCTTAACACTCCCACCGTGTCACTTGGCAGAGGAACAAAGTTTCCCATTGGCAGCAGTCAACATCATTTACGAGGTAGAGAAGGAACAGTGTCTTTACATGAAATATAAACATGATTTGTGATGAACTGGCCTATCAGATAAGAACATGACAGGAAGAAGAATGGTGCAGTTTAGACAAACAGAGCCTCAGTCTACGCTAAAAGAGAGGCTTTGTGTCTGTTAGGGCTAATCTGATAGAATGTATTATTTTTTTCTCTCTTAAGGTTGGTTTAAATTCAGTATTCTGTATGCAGTAGTCAGGAGTAAAACTACACGGTTAACCTTTAGGCTTCCACGCTTTCCATGGAGTCGTAACCCTTTACCTCAACGCTAAGATAAAGCAAACACATTCTATTATCAGATTCACTAGGCAGTCACCTGGAGAAGATTTTAATTCTCAGGTGAGTTCATTTGTGCCATTGTGCAGAGGAAGGGGGTCAGAGTCTATAGTATACTACGAAAATTGTCCATATCGTCCATACTGTGGTAGAAACACTCCATAACCTGCCCTCCTCCCGCTGAAGAGACACTCCATCATTACCCAAGACCTTTTACTTTTGCTTTCTCTCCCTGTCCTTCCTGCTCCCCATCTCTCTCAAATGCTATCTCATGTTCTGTAAATGATCAGTTTCTGTGGCTGGTAATTCAAATAAACTTTTTATCTATGGTTGAGGTAGCTCTTGGTTCTCCTTTCCTGGGATGCTCTTTACAAGTGACAGTTTCATCACAGTGTTTGATGGATTTCTTGCTGCACTTTGGGGCACACGAAAAGTTGTTGAGACTTTTCAGGACTGACCTTCATTTCTTAGCATAATGATGGATGGTCTTTTCTGCTTACTTAAATGAATGTTTCTTCCCGTAATATATATTTGCATTATAGTTATAGGGCTACTGACTCTGTACCCACTATTACTCTGCACAAGACAACTGATAGTCTAAAGCACATTAAAAAGGCAACAGACTGCAGAAATAAAAACGCCTGTGAATTGAAAACCATTTCAGGTGAGTCCCTCGTGAATCTGGTGAGTGAACACAATGAATGAATAAAGGCATCATCAAAGCTAAATGTGTCTACTTTGGACAATCTACTGTATAATATAAAACATGTTCTGGGTTCTTTAATACATTTTCTTTTACTACAGAATTCATGTTATTTCACGGTTTGGATGTCTTTTAAGTATTAATAAACATTGTGCAAAATAATATAAATGAAGGAGAAGGTGTGAAACTATTTACTGGTAATGGATTTAGATGTACAGTACAGTATTTAATGAGACACACCTGCAGTATTTGATTTTGAATGTACAGAAAATAATAAAACAAAAAAAAATTGAACAATACAATCACCAAGATGAATAAAAATTAATGGCAAGATCAATGAAATGGACAAAAATGTGGGAAAAAACTATTAAAAACATAAAAAAGAAATAATTTATCAACAGAACTGAACAGGATAATAAAAATGAACCAAAGTGATTAAAACAATCAACAAAATGGAGAGAGCTGAGCAGAATAAGGCAATCTCAGTTCTTGTTCAACTGAACAAACACCTAAGATAAAAAAAAAAAAACAAACTGTATATCATAATATAAAATACATCCTAACAACAGTATTTTATTGCCAAGATGAAATATATGCACTGTAACAATGTCTTGGGGGGTGGGGGTGGGGGTAGAAGGTTCCACAAACTCTGAGTCTAATACTAAAATCTGAGCTGAGAAACTCTGAGCATCCGCTTCCAGAACGGCTGCTCTGAATTAGTTCTATGAAGTCTTACCCAGAGTTGGGCGTGTGCACAAACCACAATAAAAAGCCATCATCAGTGGATTCCTGATGCCCGAATTCACCTGGATTCACCATGGCAACTGCAGACAAAAAATGTGTTGTGCACTGCTGTACAGGGAACATGAAGAGGTATACTGTAAAAAAAAAGGGAACACCACTGCTGATGCTAAATGGAGGGAAGCAGCATGGGAGAAAATTGCTGCCCAAGTCACTGCATGTAAATTGGAATACACTAGTCCACTGACTTAACACTGGACTTTATTAAAACTGCAGCATGTGGGTTAAAATATTGGTGTATTGAATAAAAGTGGTGTGTAGAATAGCGTATTATTTAGTTGCAGTCTCACTGGGGAAAATGCACATGTAGGGAACTGAGGCAATAATTATTTGTCATTTATTCCTATTTGACACTGGCTAATACAGAAAGTAATTATTCAGTGGTAATTTAATCATTCAGTAATTTAAGATCCAAATCTTTTTTACATATACGAACTGAACTGAATTGAAAGAACTTTATCAACCATTTACTTGATTATTTTATTTGTCTTTACTAACCCTATTAGGGAAATTCATTTGACCAACTCATAAATAAGATCTACAAGTTGGTCACAGTAACGTGACGTCAGTCATCACAAGCTTCAGTCTCCATCACCTGTGGTGTTGAACACTGATGGAGGTGGGGATGAAAGAAGTCCTATAATGTTCAGTCCTGCAGCATGGTGATGTTAGAAGGTCCTCTCTGAAGCAAATTTTTCTATCCATGTAAATGCAAAATTGATCTCATAACAGAAGATCCAAAAAAGCAATGAGTATGCAAATGAATGAATGAAACACGCTACCATTCAAAGAGATGTTCATCAGGAAATTATAGCAAATCTTTGTGATGTCTGAAAATCCTCTTCCGATGTAAAGCATTGGGCACTAATAGTGCTCCTGCATCTATAGGATCATGTTGGTATGTACTATCCATGTCTAACAGTGTGCTTCAGGTGGGACGAGTCAGGCAGAAACTCACAATTTCCTATAGAAAGTCTGCCAGCGAGCAGGTGATGTTCATGGAGTAAGCTACCCTGGTGACAGGCTCAGGGTTTGAGTTATTTCTCTGGTGTGGGATGGAAACCCCTAAGCTTTCCTCATCTCATAGTCAAAGTTTTCACATAAGCCTCTTTCTGGAATACTCCCCTGACCTGTTGTTGTGCTGCTGTTTTTAAACTCTCAGCTTGTGTTAAGTTAAAATCAGTATGGACTCTGTCATTAGCTTAAAACAGGAAATGGTTTGGTGCTTACCAGAATAAAGTAGCACCTGGATAAACCACACAAGCACACAGTAGCTCCACCCTTCTTCCCGCCACGGCTAATTACAAAGCAGAGACACTGTGCTGGTGTTGGTTTTTGTCTCTCTCAGCCGATTAGAACCACACCAGCAGTTAGACTTAGGCTATCTTCACTGTTTGCTCTCATTTCCACATGTGTCTTGTTGTTAATTCAGCTTCACCAATGTGGAAACACCACCCATTTTTACCATTTATGGAGAGTCTATAGCAGGAGTTCTCAAATTTTTTCATTTTTCCAAAGACCCAGAACCATACACCATACACAGGTGCAGATTTCATGTGGATTTGGCCCTAAACATTACAGTACCACTCCTTGAATCTCCACCTTACCATGGTGAAGGGGTTTGTGTACCTGAGTGATCCTAGGAGCTATGTTGTTGTATGTATTTCACCCCTGGTAGGGTCTCCCAAAACAAATTGGTCCTAGGTGACAGGTCAGACTATGAATAATTCAGAAGACCATTATGATTATGTCTTCCTGTGGGCCCACCACCTGCAGGAACGATCTTAAGGGTCCAGTACTGTGTGCTTTGAGTGACAACTGAAGGCAGGGGCCTGGGTGGTCCAATCCCTGGTTGCCAATACTAGCTCCAAGTGGGAAGAGGCCCTGGGGCACACCCAGGACACGCTGGAGGGACAATGTCTCTTGGCTGGCCTGGGAAAGCCTGGTGGACCCCCAGAGGAGCTGGAGGAGGTGGCTGGAGAGGGGTCTGGGCTTCTCTGCTCAGGCTGCTGCCCCCGAGACCCTGACAAGGATAAGAGGAAGATGATGGATGGATGGCTGGATGGACATTACAGTAACATGTGCCCTTGCCCACCATTAATCAGAATAAAGTCATGGTTAGCTTTTTTTTACCACTATCTTGTAAATGTACATGTTGCATACGAGTCTCTAAAGAACCTTGCTTTACATAAATGAACATTTTATGTAAGTCACCCAACTTTGGCAGAGGGGATCCAAGAGCGAATCATCACTGGGGCAAATGTGCTAAGAAGCTAATACCAACATCCAGTGTGGGTCTGTAGGCAAGACCTTTTGCACTACTGCCGACCTCATACAATGATGGGAGGCAATGAAACATATGACATGGCGGCTCAGACGTCGCCCAGCCAAACAAGGTCTGCATCAGGTGCTGGGGAAGCAGAGCACCTTGATGAAAAATGGGCTACTGGAACAAGACGGAAATGGGCGAGATGCAAGAACATGGCTCTGTTGGAATGCTGCTCCTCCAGTAACCCTAGTCAGAGGGGCTACATGCAAAGAATGTGGGAGAAATAGTTACTTCAAAACCCACATTCAACACTAACGGCAAAACAACTAGTAGCTCAGTGTTTCAACATCCACAAACTGCTGTTATCACAACGTGAGATTGACGAGGTGCAACACAAATGCTGTGGCAAGGGGGAGCCAGGACATCAGGTCAAATGAGAGTTAACAATGACTCCCCATCCAGAGATTGGGTACGAAGCCCCAATATGTGCAACCACGCTGAACGAGGCAGCGTCTGACCTGAAGGATAAAATCATGGCAAAAATGAATACCAAGCAACCCCGATGGCAGTTACAGAGGCTAAGTGAAGCATCATCAGAAAGTGCATTTGGCAACACGGTGGTGCAAAGGGTAGCACTCGTGCCTCACAGCTAGAAGGCCCTGGGTTCAATCCCAACGCCAGGTGGCGGGGCCTTTCCTCCACACTCCTGTGTGGAGTTTGCATGTTCTCCCTGTGTCTGCGTGGGTTCTGTCCAGGTACTGAGAGAATGAGCCAACTGACAGAGGAAAAAACAAGTACCCAACAAGTACAGCCAGATGCCCATACCTGAAGCTCTGGAAAATGTTAAACAAATGCTCCAAGCCTTGGCCAGCTGCCTAAAGAGGTACAGGAGAGAAAGTGAAGCCACATGAATAAACCGGCAGTTCGCAACTCAACCAGTAAAAGTGTATGCTCAATGGCTGGGTGACAATAGTAGAGCAGACCCACCAATGCTAGAAACTGAACAGGACTGGAAAAGCATCTGGGAGAAGGAGGCATCACACAACAGTGATGCACAGTGGCTTGTGGCTCTGAGACAGAACCACAGCAACCTCCCTGAACAGAATCCAGTCACCATCACAGTGACAGACATCCAAGAAAGAGTCTCAGATATGAAAAACTGGACAGCACCAGGC
>JAQQAE010021162.1:0-10524 GCA_029823295.1 Pseudamia nigra | reverse complement strand
TAGATAGATAGATAGATAGATAGATAGATAGATAGATAGATAGATAGATAGATAGATAGATAGATTGATTGATTGATAGATTTTTAAAATTAGTTTGAATCATTTTGACTCATATTCTTAATTTTTGTTCATTTTTATTGATTTTATTGAACATTTTGCTAATTTTTAGTATTTATTTTAATTATTTCATCTCTCCAAATCTTCAGTCATAATCTGTAGACAAAGAGGTATTCGATCATTGGCACAAAGGGCTGAGACACTGCAATTTTTATTTCCAACCAGCCTCTTCAGCAGATAATTTTACTGAAATAATTCTCACTGATTGCTCTTCAGTGAAATCACCTGCTTTAGTGAGTGGCTAGAAAGAAAACCTGCAGTGTCTCAGTCCTTTGGAGAATGGTTGAATAGACCTGATATGTAGACAATCACTGTGGGAGCTGTGTGTTCTCCTTCACATGCAGGCCTGTGTCGCCCTCTAGTGGACAAACAGGGAACTACATCATCTTATATGAAACCGTGAAAAATGGAAGGATGCAGCAGTCCAGAAATAGAACAAACAGCAGTCGGTGCGTCAAAGTACAGGTACTGTGACGCGTCTCACAGGGATATTTCTGCTTGTGAACATATTTCGTTTAGTTGAGTTCAGAGCTCTGTAAATCAGCAAATACTGATAAGAAGTGTAAAGACATTTCGAACAGAACAATGATCAACAATGAAGAAATATTAAGAAAATAGTTAAGAAAATGATCAAAAGTGAACAAAATAAACAAGATGGACAAAAGACACAAAGGAATGAACACACAGTAATTCAAAATTTGACCAATAACTTTAAGAAAAATCTGCCTTTAGAAAATGAGCATGAATGAAAAATAATAAACAAAATGAAAAACATACCAGAGAAAGAAGAATCAACAAAAATTAACGAAATACTAGCAAAATAAATTAAAATTAGCAATGTAATCGAGAACGTAAAGGAAAAAATGGCAAAATTATGTCGAAAATGAATAAAAACCGTGAGTGAAAATGAGGAGAAATTATAAAGGAAATGACGATATGGTAACTCAAACAACGGAAAATGAGCAAAATAATAAAGTAAATGGACAAAATTGAAAGAAATACTAAGCAAAATGAATTCCAATGAGCAACACACTCGAGAAAGTGAAGAATAATGGTAAAATGATGGGGAAAACGAATTTTTCAAATGAACAAATAAGCAAGAAAGTGAGTGAAAATGAAGAGAAATTATGAAGAAAATGATGAAATAGTCATACTGAGCACGAGTATGAGGATGGGCTGGGGATTGTTGGTTTGTGAGGATATTTATGTGAAAACTTGAATATAATTAAGAGCTGCCAGAGTGATAACCTGCTGATGGTGTGTGTGTGTGTGTGTGTGTGTGTGCGCATCAGTCGGGGGGGACAGTGTCTCTGCTGTGACTGTGCCTCTCCACAGTGCTCAGTCTGAACTGCCACGCGCTCCTCCGCCCGGTCCCTCGTGTTGTGCGCATTTCCCTGACGCGCTCGTGTGTTCCCGCCACAGCATGGTTCTGCTCGGACTCGCTCATCCTCAGCTCTGTCTGCAGCGCGGAACCACAAGCCAAAAAACTCAGTGACTGACAGCAGCAGCGCGCCAAGCACCTGTTCCCTTCCCACCTTCACAGGAAAGAAGGTAAGAAGTGTGTTTTGTTTTTTTTTTTTGTTTGTTTGTTTTTTTTGTGTGCGTAATTTGCGTAAAAGTGGCGGCGTGCGCTTGGATGATGAGGCAAAGATTTGTTCCTTGAGAGAGTTGGCACGCGCCAGATGCTTCCAGGCAACAGAACATGCAGGGATGTGCATGTGCTGCTGTTCCAGGTCTCTCTGGATTCACGAGTTCAAAGCGCGTCGGCGTTTGTTGTTTCACGTAGTTTCCGGTCAGCGGGGACGTCTCGGTAAACAATGCCGCTCAGCTGACGCACGCATGAACACACCTGAGCTGATGGGTGACACAGGCGCTCGTGATGAAAATGTTCTGATCTGATCTGGTCAGTATCGATCATTTAATCCGTTAAAGGCGCAGTGACAGTTGAAGAAGCCCGGCGATCATTAAAATAATCAAGAAAATGAGTAAAAATGGACAAAATCATTAAGAAGATGAGTAAAAATGAACAGAATAATTAAGAATATGATTTGACATGAACAGAATAATCAAGAATGTAAGTGAAAATGAATGAAATCATTAAGAAAATGAGTAAAAATGAACAAGATGATCAAGTAAATGAGTAAAAATGGACGAAATCACGAAGAATATCAATAAAAAGGAACAAAATATTTTTAAAATTAACAAAGTAATCAAGAAAATAATAGCAATAAACAAAATTATTAACAACATGAGTAAAAATGAACCAAATTATCAAGAAACTGAGTAAAAATGAACCAAAATAATTAAGAAAATGAGTAAAAATGAACAAAATAATCAACAAAATGAGTAAAAAATGAACAAGATAATTAAGAAAGTGGATAAATATGAGCAAAATAATGAAATAAACATGCCAAGATATGACATAAAAGCCCTAACAATGTGAAATATGCACAAACATGAAAACAAACTAGAAACTAAAAGATACAAAGATGAGAAGCAAGATGAAATACCACAGAAAAGGATGGACAAATACTTAAAACATAAACAGATGCATATTTCACAATAACAGGAATAACTGAGCACGGTGCAAGTTTATCAATTTATGATCATCCATCTATTTTCTACCCCTTAATCCTTGCAAGGGTTGGGGGGAGGGGGCGCTGGAGCCTATCCCAGCTGACTTAAGGAAATCGTGCAATTATAAATATATCCAGATGGTGCAACAACTAGTGATTGTGCAAATCATGGCGTGGAGTTGGTAGTCTCCACATCGGATATCAGATAGATTTTCACATTGGCATTGGTTGCAGAATGTGTAGGTGGTGATTTCCATCCAGATTTGTGCTGTCAAAAAGAGCCGGGCTGACTCTCACTGCTCAGTAACTCACCACTGTAAGTATGTGTGATCTTCACTGCAGAATTTTCAGCAAAAGTCAGTGGATGTGATGATTTGGATGTTTTTCAAATGGTCCTCAAGATTGTACCCAGTGGTTGTAAACAATGAAGAGAACATAAAGACTGATGTTGAAGACATACGAACTGTGAAAGAACATCTATGGAATTATGCAGTAAGCAAAAAACAGAATGTTTTATATTTCACATTGTCAGACACATTTAGCTTTCATGACAGCTTTGTACACTCATGGCATTCTCAGTTCACAGATGTGTCTTGTCAACATGCAGTTTGTGTCATTTCTTGTCTTCTTAATGTTCTTTAGACCATCAGTTGTCTCGTTCAGAGGAAGAATGGGTACAGAGTCAATAGTCCTCTTAGTGCTACTACAACTACTCTACAAATCAAACAAGTGTAACATGAAACAAAACAGAAGTAAATAAGACTAAAACGGGACAAAATTAGACTAAACTAGACTAAAACAAGACTCAATGAGAAATAACCAGATAAAACAAGACATAATGACACAAAACAAGACAAAGCAAGACAAAAAAGACTAAATCAAGATTTAAACAAGACAAAATGAGATAAAATGAGACAAAATAAGAAAATGAGACAAAACGAGATGAAAACTAGATTAAAACAAGACAAAACAAGATTAAAATAAAACAAAAGAAAACTGGAAGTAAAACTAAATCAATGTAAAAGAGAGAAAAAAGTGAAACTAAAGATAAGCAACACAGAAGACAAAATAAAACAATGGAAAAGACAGAAAGATGCAAACATAAGAATAGGAGCTAAGTAAAGGCTGATGACAAATAAAAAATGCACGGATAAATAACTGTTATTATCGTGTTCTTACACAGTCCTATGCTACAGATTACAAATGCAAACTCTGAGTAGAGGTCTGCCGACCCTGGTCTGTCCCTTTGACTGACTCCCATGTGCATTGGAGCTGAACTCATGTGACCCATGCTCCTGCGGTTCTGGCCCTGTGTCAACTCCACCACTTCACCGAGCCTCTCAGACTGGGTGGTTTTTGGGTGATGCTGATCTCTTGTCTCCCTGCGAGGGCAAAGTGAATGTAATCTCACACCAGTGGACTGTTACATAACTTTCAAAGTGAAGTGCCATCCTGGCTGCGGAGGAGGACATGTGAAGTTCCCACTTCCTGGCTGTTGTTTTGCTCGTTAATTCAGAGAGGAGCATTACTGTAAGTGGCGTTTTGTGACTTCGTGTGACTGCTGATTGGACTGTTTTTAAATACAGATGAGGTCTGAGGAGGACTGATTGCTTTGTACAGAGCTGGGGAATACAGCCAGATATGTCACTAAAAAGGCATCCATCTCATGACTATCATGATAAATGTCAAAGTTTGAAGGCTATGTTTTAAAGAGTGCAACATAAAAGATGCATAAAGACAAAATATAGAGATGTAAGAGGTGAAAAGAGGAAAACATAGCAAAAATCAAAAAAGATCAAAATACCAGAAAAGCTGACAAATACTGTAATAAATACTGAAAACCACCTGAAAAAGGCCAAACATGGAAAAAGATGAAAATGTCCTTGTGCAATCAAACAAGACTAAAATGAGAGAAAACAAGGCAAAAACAAGACAAATGAGACAAATTTAGACAAAACAAGGCAAAATTAGACAAAACAAGACAAAACTGAGACAAAAACAAGATTGGAGCAAGACAAAATAAGTCAGCCAAAACAAGACAAATGAGAGAAATGAGACAAAATGAGACAAAGAAAAATTAAAACGAGGAAATGAGACAAAATAAAACAACACAAGACAAAATGAGACAAAGTAAGCCAAAACAAGAGAAATTAAGACAAAACAAGACAAAACAAAATGAGACAAAATAAGACAAGACAAAACTAAACAAAACAAGATAAATTAGACAAAACAAGACAAAAATGAGATAAAGCAAAATTAAAATGAGTTAAAACGATACACAACGAAACAAGAGAAGACAAAACTCAACTAAAATGTCACAAAATGAGACAAAGTGAGACAAAATAAGACAAAATGAAACAAAACAAGACAAACTAAGACAAAACACAACAAGACAAAACAAGACAAGAAATGAGACAAAATGAGACAAATTCGGAGGCAAAATGGGATAAAGCAAAATTAAAACGAAACAAAGTGAGACAAAACAAAACAACACAAGACAAAATAATGTAAAACTAGACTAAAATGAGACAAAAAAACACTAAACAAGACAGAACAAGACAAAGAAAACAAGACAAAACAAAATGAGACAAAATAAGACAAAACAAGACAAGAATGATATAAAAATAAGACAAAACATGGCAAAATGAGACAAAACAAGGCTAAAACAAGACAAAATAAAATTGGAAAATACAAAATGAGACAAAACAAAACAACACAAGACAAAATGAGACAAAACTAGACTAAAACGAGATAAAATAATACAAAACAAAACGAGACAAACTAAATCAAAACGAAACAAGACATAATAAGACAAAACTAGATTTTAACGAGACAGAAAAAGTAAAACCAGACAAAATGAAGACAAAACCAGACAAAATAAGACAAAATTTGAGGTACAAAATCATCATTGTGAAATATTAATGTATAGGATTAGGGATGTGCGTTTTCCAGCTTGTTCCTTCCTCGTTGCGACTGCTTTGTGCACCTACATGAAATCTGCACCGGTTGAGGGTGCAGTGACATGTTGATTTGGAATGTGGCATGACCAAATGTGTGTGTGTATTTATATGTGTGTGTGGGGGGGTCTGCATTCTGTCCTGTGCGGTGTAGGAGGAGTGTGATCGCAGAGTGCCCGGGCATGACGCTCACAGCTTTTGGACAGAGTTCAGTCCTTTGGCTGAGCAGTCTGTCCTGTGTGCTGGAAGTGGTGCACAGACAGACAGACAGGAGCCTGACTCATGGAGACAGAGATGGCAGGCTTCCCCCATCAGGAACTATCATCATCATCAGACTGGACAGGAGTTTCACCCTAAAACACAGATCCACCACTTTAACCGTTGATGGTCCCTTGATGGTTCTCTCAAACTGACCCAGCTATCAACTGATTCAAGGACCAAGCGTCACCTAGAGCCAGACAATAGAGACACAATGTGCCTGTGATAAGTGTCCAAATCAATAATTATCAGAATCAATGTCAAGTCATTGTTTAAAGGCTGATTTATGGCCCTGAGTGAAAGACACCACATGATTATTTGTGGGTTTTAATTTAGTTTAAAGACAAACAGATGGAAACAATGACAAACAAAAACAATATGAAAGATTTAAAAGGATGAAAAGACCAGAAAACATCAAGATCATGTAAATGGCGCAAAAAAATGCAAAAAGATGCAAAAGGCTAAAATACAACAAAACTACATATCTCTCAGAGAGCGCAGGCCCCAACCGAGGCTACTGGTGGTGGTCTGCTATAATCTATTCTGGTTTAATCCTGTGTTTTTTGGCTAAATTTTCTAGGTGTTATTTGTGGCGTTACAAGGACAAATGTTGAATTTGGTCCTATCTCACAATGGTGAAGAATTCTTTAAAATCTTCAGGATCCAGACAATGATCCAGATCACTCTAAGAATCTAAACAGTTGGTCCTTTTCTGCCATTTCTGACCTATCCTGAAAATTTTGTAAAAATTTGTTGTGAACTTTTCAAGTTATGTTGTGACCAAACAAAGAAACAAACAAGGAGATTAATAAAGTAACGCTGCTAGATGTAACAATGTAAAAAAAAATGTAACAAGACAAAAATAATGATGGTGACACAAAAGATGCTAAAAGGAGAGAAAGAACCAAAAAGACAAACCATTGTAAAAGATGGAAAATGATGAAAACAATGCAAACACTGCAAACAACGTAAACATTTAATTTCACAGGTTGTGAACCGTCTCTCCAGAGTGTTCATCAGAGTCCATGTCTGGCACTGGTATGTGAGTATGGGGAGGAAGGTTGACTGGATCAGTCGGGCCTTCATAGCCATCGGGATGTTGGGGTGTTGTAGGACAGGGGAGAAGTGATAAGTTAGAGTTTGCACTCTGAGTCCTGGTCTCTCTCTCCCTGTCCATCCTCCCATCCTCTGTGAACATACTTCCCAAGTATTTGAACTCAGCAGAGTGTTTGAGCGGCTGTCCCTCAAATTAGATGCTCAGAGCCAAAGCTGTTTTTCCCACTAACATAGTCTCCATCTTGCTGGTGCTGATCTTCATGAAGTATCATTTACAGTATCGATGCAGATTGTCCAGGTGTTCCTGCAGCTGGTTCTTGTCACTGTTAGTGATCACTTGGTCATCTACAAATAGTAGTTTGTTGAGCTCTTCTGGTCTTGGTTTGGCCACTTTACATATGTTATCCATGTGCTGTACATAATGAAGAGGAGTGGTGAGAGGACACATCCTTGTGTGACCCCGGGTGTTACTTAGAACCAATTGGTGAGTCTGTGTTGGGTTCTGACAGCACTCTAGCTGTTGCAGATGGCTCGGGTGTTGTCGAGCAGTTGTCCTTTCACTCCATACACTTCCAGTACTTCCCATAGCTTTGTTTCCACTACTCTCCACACTACCTCACTTCTTCCTCAATGATGATTGGTTTGGCATGGTTCGGGTACCTTGTAATGAATGGCATCTGTTGGGTATTCAGTCCATTGGGATTTAGGAGATCCTTGAAGTATCCTTCCCACCTGTCTTTGATGTCATTGTCATCATACAGGGGATTCCCAGCAGTGTCGATGACTGTGGTTGAGTTGAAAGGCTCGTCTCTCTCCTCCTCATTGCCTTCACTTTTTTGTAGAATGCCTTCGGCTTTCTTTCTCTAAAGGATGGGACTTCTTCTCTGTAACTTTTCCATGCTGTTCCTTTCACTTTCTTCACTGTTCGTTTGCTTTTTCTTCTCGCAAGGCGATAGCTGATGTAGTCTTTGTCATTTCCTGATTTTACCCACTTGTTAAACAGTTCCTTCTTTTCCTCTGTGATCTCCCTGATTTCCTCATTCCACCATGACGTTGCCTTCCCTTTCATCTGTCCCACAGGCTGTAGGGAGTGTGTCCGTGAGAGAGTCTCTGCCAAGCCTCGTCAGTTGTGAAGGTTGCGGTGTCAAGTCCTTCTAGTTTGTCGCTTATAACCCTTTTCACTTCTTCCCTTATGCTATCATCTCTGAGTGTCTTCATGTTAATCATTTCCAGTTGGGATCCTTTCATCTTCATACTTTCCTTCTCTATTGTCCTGGTTCACATCAATGACGGGTCTGTGATCTATGTCCAGTCCAGTGTTGGGTATAGCTCTGGAGTCTGTGACAGTTCTCCTCATTGACATTCTTGTTAGGACAAAGTCAATCTGTGCTACCACCTGCAGGTTGTTCCACTTGTACCAGGTGCGAACTTGGTTTGGGCGATGGCTGAAGAACATGTTTGCAATGAACACAGACTGAGAATGTGGTGTCCATTGTCATTACACTCCCTCATCATCACCATCATTGTCATCATCTCAACCTACTTCATATAATGTAACTAGAGTTAAACAGACACCTGTCACTCTGTCGAACTCCGTCAAACTCTGCTGAACTTCATGTAATTCCTGTGAGTTGAACTGAGGCCGTCATATCACTCTGTCCCACACAGGGTATCATACAGATTTAATGTCAGAAAGCCAATGTCTTGTCAGGTTAATTTGTTAATTGATTCTAAAATGACATTAAACATCACAGTGATACAACAACACCTGCAGAATTGTCCTTATTGTGGAGGAAGTTAGCTAGATTTACAAAAGAACAGAACTTCAGGGAAAGAACTGTAGACAAAACATTCTAAATATTACAGACACAGCTCTGCAGTATATTCACTCATGTTAGCTTTATTTTGGTAAAGGGCCCTCTAATGAGGACAGCTATCACTAATTATTATCTGTTGGTTTCATTGTCCCTGTGGACACCACATTCATGTCTGCATTATGAGCATATGCACTAACATACCTGACGTGTCAATGCTTAGGACTCCAGTGTCTGAACTAATTTACTTCCCAAAGTTACTGACCATCCCATCAACATTTGGAGTGTGGCTGCTTGCAAAAGAAAAGGGATGATCACTTGAAAGTGTCTGAACCAGTGTAGCTGAAACTTGCCATGTGTACTGGCCACAGATCAGATCTTCAGCCTGTGATGCTTCTGCTTGTAACAACAGTTTGAATAATCAAACAGTTTGAATAATCATTCGAAATTCTGATTCTTTGTGATCAGTGTATGTGTACATTAGCCAACATGAAGCTGAAATTACTGTTACTAAACACAGCTGTATGTGTGATTATATACCAAATAGTTGCAATTACTTGATAAATGTTTGACAAAACAGTGGTAGTCGGAATTCTGCATTGTGTATTCAGTAAAGCCGGCTGCACATAGAGAAATGCGACTCATCTCAATTCAACTCAACTGGAAATCGCCTTGATGTGCAGTGGTTCCCGACCAAGATTTTTCAGTCTTGATTCATGTTGATTCATGTTGAATCGGAACGTTGAATCGCCAGGACTCAGTCTCAGCAATGTGCGGCAGTCATGACCCCAACTTTGTGACTTTTATCATTAGTGGACATGTGTGTCACAATGCAATCAGTGTTTCCTGTCGATAGATGGCGCCAGTTCCCAGGGGTGAGTCATGTTGGCAGTCTGCAGCTGTGTGCGAGGTACGGAACGAAGTGCCAATTGTGTGTACCAGACAACCAGACTCATAGAGCTGAGTTGAGATGAGTCGCGTTTCTCTATGTACGGCCAGCGTAACTTATGTCATGTATACACAAAGCCCAGTATCTGGACAACAGATATTTTGTGTTTTAATCCACATGAAAACACTGAAAATGATTTCTGAAAACTCCAGCTAAAGTGGAGATCTAGGAAAATTGTTTTTGTGCTTGTGTGTGTGTGTAGGAGGAAACAACATTTGTTTAGGCAACTCTGAAGATTATCAGGGATGCTGTTCAAGTAGTGCTCTTGCAGCCACTATTTTGTTGTGTTTTATTTATTTTATATTCTAACACCACAACTGCACTCTTTTGTCGGTTCAAACAAACAAACTTCACATGAGGTTTGCCACTTTACTTTGGAAATAACAGGCAAGAACAGGAAATCACTTTTTCACTATTCTAATTAGCTAGCATGGCTTTATGCTTCTCTGTACACTATCTACAGGTTTGGCATGGTCATGATCGCAGTCGACGGTGTATTTATGCGGGTTTGTGTAGATGAAAACTGTTCTGAAAACAATGTAGTGTGTGCAATGTTATTATTGAAAACAGAGGAGGGAGCTATTTATTTCTATAAATACACAGCTAAGTGTATACGTACTGTATATGGCTTTAGTGGTAGTATTAGCTTGGTTGGTTAGCATTAGCTTCTCCTAAACACTTCCATACCCCCACAGGTATATCATCAACTCCCAACAATCAAGGACCAACTGCCTTTCCACTCTTCATCCTCTTCAATGCCCTCCTCACTTCACCCTTACTAATCTTTGTTACTTCCT
>JAQQAE010021161.1:0-10524 GCA_029823295.1 Pseudamia nigra | reverse complement strand
TCTATATCTTTATTTACTATCTGACAGTACATTTTTCCTCAACCCCTGTAAGTATAAACATTCTGGATCACTGTATCTGGAATATTGTCCACATCTGGATCAAATTTTATGCTTTGAAAGTATCTATTATGGTGTTATACTATGTTATTTGGAAACATTTTCTGGGTGTTGTTGCGTTACGAGGATAAATGTTGAATTTGGTCTTATCTCAGAATGGTGAAGAATCCTTCAAAAATCTTCTGGATCCAGACAATGAGCCACATCACTGCCACAATCTAATCCATTGGTCCTTGTGTCATTTCTGCCCTATCCTGAAAACTTTATCCAAATCCATTCATATCTTTTTGAGTTATATTTTGAAAAAACAAGCAAACGAATAAACAAATAAACGACCGCCATCAAAGACATAACCTCCTTGGTGGGGGTCACAAATATAGGAAGGACCTAATTTTCATCTTTTCTCTTGTGTCTTGTTGCATCTTTTACTAATTATTGAATCTTGTCAGTCTGGACCAAACAGAGCCTTTAAGCCTGAATAAAACAATCATAGAACATTTATTGTGATCATTATCAGGATCAACTGATGTGATTATTTTCATCACAGCATTTTTGAACATATCGTGCTGCTCTTTTATAATGTTTGACAGTAACACATGTTTAACATCATGTGTTTTTGCATTTTCCTGGTTCTGGATCTGACACTGTATTGCTGTGGCCGTTACTGTGACTCTCTATAATACATCCCCAGTACCAAAAAAGTTGAGATGTAAATAAAATGGGATTCATGTGACCACATAACACTTTTCTATTTTGCCTCAAACTTCAGCGTTTCTGGATCATGTTCACATATGGCTTATTTTTCGTTGTGATACAGCTTTAACTTTTATATATACTGTACTTTGTCTCTCTCTACAATGCTCCTTTTATTCCCAGTCATGTTTCTGACCTGTTACACATACTGGAAATTAAATATGGGTTTGTGACATTTGCAAATCATTGCATTCTGTTTTTATTAGGGCTGTCAAACGATTAAAATTTTTTAATCTGATTAATCTGATTAATCACAGGGTCACTGTGGATTCATTTTAATTAATCACAATTAATACCCATTCATTATTAATCTAAATTAATCACAGTGTCACTGGATTAGTTTTGATTAATCACGATTAATACCCATTCGTTGTTTTTTATTTTGTGGGAGCAAAAACACTCATAATAGAAGGTGATATAGACACTCGACTAAAATTACTTATTTCACATTCAAGTGTATATTTTTTTCTAATTTAAACTTGTGTGACTAAAGGAAATTCTACCTGCTTTGTAGAACTTAACAGAACCTCTGTAATGTTCTGCTGACGATGTTTTTGCTTTTTTACACTTGGTTCATTGTTTTCATCAGTAACTAATGTAATTTATTTCAAAATGCGTAAAGACGCATACTTTTACATTTAAATTGACTGTGAAGCAGTAAATACTAAAGAAGTTGTCAGTGACGTGGGTCAAATGTAACATAAGATTTCATCACTTTTTCCTCGATATGTATTTGAGTTATTGCGTTAATGCGTTAATTGCGTCAAAATTTTTAATGTAATTAATCATGCAAATAGATTAACCCAGATTAAGACATAGTTTTTACTCCTACTGGAGTGCTTATTTTTATGAGTACTTTTTATGAGTACTTCTACTTGAGTCACTATAATTACAATTAGGGTTGTCAAAATTAACGCGTTAATCCAGATTATTCAATTTGCATGATTAATTAGATTAAGTTTGAATGCGATTGATGCAATTAACACATTAATGCAACTAATGCACAATAACTCAAATATCAAGTAAAAAGTGATGAACTCTTATGTTACATTTGACCCACGTCACTGCCAACGTCTTTAGTATTTACTGCTTCAAAGCCAATTTAAATGTAAAAGTATACATCTTTACACATTATGAAACAATTTACATTAGTTACAGATGAAAACAATGAACCAAGTGTAAACAAGCAAAAGCATTGTCAGCAGAACATTACAGAGGTTCTGTTAAGTTTTACAAAGCAGGTGGAATTTCCTTTAATTACACGAGTTTAAATTAGAAAAAAATATACATTTTAATGTAAAATAAGCAATTTTAGTCGAGTGTCTATATCACCTTCTATCATGAGTGTTTTTGCTCCCACAAAATTAAAAACAACAAATGGGTATTAATTATTGTGATTGATCGAAATTAATCAAGTGACCCTGTGATTAATTTAGATTAATAACGAATGGGTTTTGATCATGATTAATCAAAATTAATCCACAGTGACCCTGTGATTAATCAGATTAAAATTTTTAATTGTTTGACAGCCCTACTTACCTGTGTTTACCTGAGTACCACACTGATTTACTCTACCCCCACTGGTCAGTGGTTCTTATTGGTTTTTCTTCTTTTTGCCTGTTAAAGTCAATTAGTTCTGATTTTATGTGTTTATTCTGTGTACATTTCATTTTATAGTCCAACAAAAAAACAAAGCTAAAATAGAACATTTTAGCATACAGTCTCCTCATTTTTATGCATGTACATTTTTGTGTATAAATGTGGTAACCAGATAAAGCAAGACAATAAATCCAAGATGCCTGCAACTTTTATGCAGCTCTGTACATGCATTAAAAACAAACAAACACCCTGCAAAGAGGTTCAAATGTGATTATTATTTAAACACGGGGCATGTAAGACATTCCCTTCATGCCTGTGACAGACTGTTCCGGAGTTTACTTTCCATTGCAGAGAGCAGTCTGTCCACATGAGGTACTGCAGTGTGCAGGGACATGCAGGTGCTCAACTGCAGAAAAGGGGCACATGGAACAAAACATTACCTCACCATACGCCAACATCATTTTCACCAACAACTGTTGTATGATATGACTCAGAATCCAGCAGAATTGAACATAATGTGATAACACCTGTCGTGCTGTATCATTGTACAACGCCTGATAAAATGATTTGCTATTCTGCCATATGCAGGAAACGCTGTGGCTTATGTTTGAATGGTTTGTGGTCACGTCCAGACTTCTAGTGGATTTCTGTATGATGTAAGGAGATGATGTTCTGTTTAATTGTGCTGCCTCGATATGGAGGCAGGAGGAGATGTCTTTAATTAAATTTCCTTTGGATTTTACTTGAAATATTGATGGGATGCTTTTAGCTGGAAGAAGACTGATGACTTAATCTTATTTTATTTGGCTACTATGGTCATGTGGTTAATGTTCATTTAGATTGCTCAAACTGAAACTGACCTTCAATCATTTATGCAATTTTGATTCCCGTGTTTCATCTATGTCCAGAACATGAACTGTTTTCTGCACCTTTTTTTCTTCTGCGTTTATAAAACTACACAACAAAGAACGTGTCTTAAGCATTTGATGTTTGTTGTATTTCATGTACATATTTGCATCTCACAGGGTATGTTCAATATCTTTGATATCCCTCAAATGCTTGAATTTTTTAACATTTCTTTCATAATGTTGTATATATGCATCACTACTGTATTTTTTTGTTGTACACTAGGGGTCAAAAGTTTTAGAACACCCCAATTTTTCCAGATTTTTGTTGAAATTCAAGCAGTTCAAGTCCAATAAATAGCTTGAAATGGTACAAAGGTAAGTATTGACAAAAAAGTTAAGGTCACCCAAAACTGAAAAATAACGTACATGTCAGAATTATATAAAAAGTCCTTTTTCAGGGAATGAGACATGGGTTAAAACTTAAAGCTGTTCTGCACCAATGAAGGTTGATCCAGCCTTGGAAGTTGGTGCAACTAATTCCTTCATGCGTCCCAGGTTTGCTTGATTAATTAAACCCCCTCTGTCTGCATGAAAGCAGTGTTGGAACACATTATTACACATTATTATTATTACACATGTATTTGAACAGGATTGTACTGCAGAAAACATCTTATTGCTAAGAAGGAAGAAAACTGTACTCACTGACACGTTGACTTTTGTTCCAGTTTCTGTTGGAACGACCTACACTTGAGCCAAAATGGCCCTAGTGTAAGAACGATGGTCTGTCTCTCTCCCATTGTTTTTCTTCCTTTTTCTCACCATTTTTATAACAACACAATGCTTTTGGGTTTTGGTTTTGGTTTTGGTAACTTTAACTTTTTTTAACCTCTGGCAGTTCAGCACTTACCTTTGTATCATTTCAATCTGTTCATTGAACTTGAACTGCTTGAATTTCAACAAAAAACTGGAAAAATTGGGATGTTATAAAGCTTTTGACCAGTAATATATAGTCATATTCAGTTCAAATACAATTGAATTGAATGTATTTCTTGAGTTTTTTAATGCATTTTACATCAGAACCGTGTGACAGAAAAGATTAATTGAACTTCAATTCCTCTTTATTTCAACATGAATGTAATTTGTTATAATTTAAAGTTCCAGGATGAGGAAAATGTATGTAAACCTATGCTCTTATCAATATGACAATAACAAATATTATTTTTATATTATGTTTTTATTGAAATGTGATTTGTACAGTGTGTAATAAGAGAAGGGTCTCTTAATGACTTTCACCTTGAAGGTAAAAGGTTTTAAAGGTCTACAGTTTGATTCAGTTGTGTTTCGATGATGTTAAATTTTCTCAAAGTACCAAACACCCAACAAATCCACCGAGAGCAAGCACATGGAGACGATGGGAAGCAAAAACTCTGTCTGAACTCAAAGCTTAAACACAGAGCACAGGAGTGATTTCTATGATCTCAAAGGAACGTTAGGGGAACCTTCAAAACCATGTTCTTCAGGATGAATGTGATTGTGTGTGTGTGTGTGTCACGTGCAGCTCCCTCTAGTGGAGTCCCACCAGAAATGTCCCTAAGGGAAATGGGACAAAGCTGTGCCACACATCTTATCTAAAACATGCATATTTAAGCTTTTCTACATCCTCAAATTCCTACAAATTGTTCATCCTTTATGTGTTACAATGTGAGGTGAAAACAGTTTGACATAAGGATTTGTTGAAGTGATTCTGTTTGGGTTTAAGTGTAATTTTAAGTGTATTTACATTGGATCTGTGAGGGACAAAAACATTCTGTCAGAACTGGTCTAATTTGTTTGAAACACCAGCAAATTGAAATGTACTGTATGTACAACCCCAGGCTCTTAAAGGTCTCATACTGTAACAACCCATCTTTGAGCACAGACTGAATAGTATACACTCACTGGCCACTTCATTAGGTACGCTTGTTAACACAATTTGCTAACACACACACCAAATCATCAGATCACATGGTAACAACTCAGCGCATTTCAACATGTAGACGATGTAGACATAGTCAAGGCGACTTGCTGAATATGAGAATGAGGAAGTAAGGTCATTTACATGACTTTGAACATAGTATAATGAAAAACCAGCTCAACACCCTTTATTTTATTAACACACGTATGGAAGCGCATGACAAGTACAAAAGTATATGAATTGAATTGACTTGATTTGAACTGAATTGGATTTGACCAGCTCATAGCAAGAAAGATCCACTCAGTAACATGTCTTCAGTCGCCCCAGTCTTCAGCTGCGGTGTTGAACCATCTGATGAAGGATCTCCTATAACGCTCAGTCCTGCAGTGTACTGATGTCAGTCGTGCACTGCAGCTGCTCCTCTGTTGGGACAGAACGAGGGGAAGAGGATGGTCTGGGTTGTCCATGATGTCATCCAATGTCTTCTGTGTGTCCCTGTCCAGCCTCCCTAGGTACATTTAAGCCATTACGATGCAAATGGAAGGATTAAGATCTGGGGTCTATGAAACATAAAAAAACTAGAGTGAAATGTCCTGTTGAGATACTTGAATTTGAGCATTATATCAAGTTCCTCCAGATCTGACTGTGAATAATCCCATCTACAGGCAACATAAGACAGTATATTGTATATCCTCATGATGTGTCTGCAGATCAGCCTTTTCAATACATAATGAAGAATGACGACTTTTATTTATTGCAAAGCCTGACTCATGAGTGCCAACACTGATGTCACCGGGGCAGATGGCAGATCCAGACATGTCTCTGAGCTGCTCCATTAACAAACCGGAGGAGTCGCGTTGACACGGTGACAGTGGGGCTACGGTATCCCGTCCAACGCAGTGATTAATCCAAAAGTGTGGGTTAATCACTGCGTTACATCGGCATTCATTTTTATTGCAATATTTAATCATTTGGGGACCGAAGTCTTCTGCACTTTGAATTCAAATGTGAACAAACATGACCCCAAAAAAGCAAACAAATGCGAAAGAAATGCACAAAACAATCAAGAAATTAACAAAATAGTTCACAAAATGAATGAAAACGAACAAAAAAGCACAAAATAATCCACAAAATTGATAGAACTGAAGGAGATAATCCACAAAATGAACAAATCAATGCATAAAACAAACAGAAATAACCACAAATAATCCACAAAATGAATAAAAAGTAACCCAGCTAGTCCACAAAATGAACAGAAATAACCAAAATAATCCACAAAATGAATAAAAAATAACCAAATTAATGCACAAAATGATTAGAAATAACCAGAAAAATCCACAGTCAATAAAAATGAACAAAATAAGCAACAAAATGAAGAAAAATGATTAAAATAATGAATAGAAAGAACCAAAATAAAACACAAAATACACAAAAATTAGCAAAATAATCCACAAAAGAAATAGGAATTAATAAAACAATATAGAAAAATAAATAGAAATGACCAAAACAATTCACAAAATGCCATAACTGAACTGAAATGAGGTTCAGACATGTTTCTGTTTTTTAAGCCGAACGTGTCAAAGCTGCCTTCTTCTTCTTCTTCTTCTTCTTAATAAACCAGTCCAGAGTTTTCATTAGTGCACATTCACCCTTTGCTTGGTCTGTCATAAATCTCATAATTCATTGCTGATTACACCCACATTTACAGAATGTTTTTACCCCGGGGCGACTTCCGCGTGTTGCAGCTCGCTCGTCTTCAGAGACAAGGTCTGAAATCTTGTTCTGCTAGTTCAGTGAGGTTAAAATAAGACGAGAGACAAGAAAAAGTGAGGAGAAAAACAGCCCACAGCGTTCTGTACACTCTCTGCACTCTCAGCAAACCAACCACCGATTTCAGAGCAGATGTTCTGACTGTTTGATCCCATTATTTTCAAATAATTAAACACTGTAATATCATATAAACCATTATAAATCTGTATTTTTCCCATAACTCAGGTTTCTTTTAAAAGATCTGCAAATAATTAACTAAACCACTACATCTTGCATCACTGTAGAAAATACTGCATGGTTCAGAGGGTTTTTCTTGCAATGTAGCATGACTCAGCCAAAGTGAAAAATCCCAGTCAGTGTCAGACGAAAGAATAACAAAACATTTTGTCTGGCAAGAGGGAAGGTTTACAGAGTCGGATCCAGGATATCCCCTAGCAACTACTTTAACATCCTGTCATATGTTGTCAACATAAACTGAATTAAATCCATCATATTTCATAGTATTTAGTTGGGCAAATAACTGCACATATCATTCATTTTGTTTCACAGCCAGCAACATTGGCCTGTGTGTGCACCATTCATGATTTTTCATAAAAACTAGAGTTGCACTAAACAGGGACCCACACCAACCCACTTACGTTCTAAATGGGCGCCTTTGAACTTTTCTCACCCTGTGACCTTTGTCTTCAAAAACATATGCACAGGTACTAGTCCCAAGGTCAGCCTGTATGCAAAGCTTGGTCAACATACAGTAGTTTCATTCATTTTTGAGTCAGAACACAGATGGACAATACTTTAATGACCCTGTGATCTTGACCTTTTGTCTCCAAAACATTGCCACAGAAACAATGAACAAAATAATAATGATCAAAATGGAAAAAAAAAAAACAACAAAAACAGATAAAACAGTAAAACCAAAATCCAGGGAATTAAGTTGACAAATAAACAAAATAAAAAGGCATGAAATGGCCTGTTATATTAATAACAATAATAATAATGGATTGGATTTACATTGCACTTTTCAAGACTCCCAAGTCAACCCAGAATGGTGGTTGCCATAGTAACACTTCCCTCTATCCTGACCACTCATATGTCAAGATTAGTTAGTGTGGGTCTGGTGACTTTGGAGATACAGAGCTCAATGTTTGGATGGACACGTGAACAGAGCTCTCCACTATAATAAAGAAAAGGAGCTTAAATGATCAAAAAATAACCAAGAAACAGGTTTGAAATTAACCAAACATCCACAAAAATGTGTGTAAATGGACAAAGAAAAGGTGCTTCAACAAGCAAAATAATTAAAAAGGCATTTAAACAAACAAAAGAATCTGAAAAATGTGCTTAAATGAACAAAACAATCAAGACAATGCACTAAAATGAACAAAATAGTAAGGAAATGTCACTGAAATGAACAAAATAATAAAGAGAATGTACAAAAATGCCAGAATAACTAAGAAAAATATCAAATTGAGATGTTAAACAAAATAGTGACTAAACTGGTGACCTGACAAAAGTCAGGTTTAGTGGCTTGAAACATTATGTCACTGCCAAACCGGAGAGAATGAGTGAATTATTTAGATGTAGAAACCTCATTAACCTGCTGAGACTGGATTCCACACCTAGCAGCCTGCTCCTGTGCATCACAGTGTCTGAGTCCAGGCTGGATCCTGTCACCCAAGGCCCTGTGACTAAGACCAGGAGGAGGAAGGAAGGAAGGAAGGCACCTGAAGGACTCCATTCATGAGTGTTTGATGGAGAACGCAACACACTCACTGACTCATCCATCAAGACCACAGTTATTCAGCTCTGAGGAAGCATTTTTCCACATAATGACCCAAACACATGATGGGTACAGTATGTCAAATATCTGGGTTGGACCAGATTCCAGCACATGTTTGCAACAAACTGGTTGGATGTTATTGTGGAAATATTCGCTGACTGCTGTTGAAACTGTAAACCTGTCTGTCTGTTTATATTTGTACTGATGACAAGGCTCTGCAATATGTCAATGTGTTCTCCCTGGAATTAAATTCATCATAAGCTGCCGTTTTTTTTACTGGAAATAAATACATATATTGCAACATTTTTAAAAACATTTTATTATTTATGTTTAAAAGATAATAGGAGCATTGGACACATTCTTTGTATTACTGTCATTATTATTATTTATAGTAGCAGAGGAAAGGGAATTATGATTTGATCAAAATAATCAAGTACTGGCGGACAACGGTGGGACCCTCAGACTCAAAGCTAATCCTGACCTCATACATCCTCAAAAAGTTTGGACACACCTTCTTTTTCAGTTTTAAAAAAAAAATTTGTACTATTTTCAACATTGTACATTAATACTGTGCTGAAGACACATATGGAATTATGTAGCAAACAAAAACATGTTAAACAATCAAGACCATGTTTTATATTTATAATTATGCACTCTGTCTGAGTGGGTTGTGAAGGGGTTTAAATGCTGGTGGCATAAAATCAGTCGGAAATATTGCTTATTTATTGTAGTGTTGTTCTGTTTTGTGTTTTTCTGTTAATTTTCTTGATTCTTTTGTTCATCTTGGTTCATTTTGCGCAGTTTTGTTAAAAATTAATTTTTATTCATTTTATTTATGATTGTTCATTTATGCCTCGTTTTGAATATTTTCTTAATTATGGCTTTTTGTTTGTTTTTAATAATTTGGACATTTTTATTTTCATTTAATTGTTTCTGTCACTACATGATACATTTTGTGATTTTTATGTATTGGTTTTTATTTTATTTTATTTCACTGCTTTTTTATATATTTAATTTTCTCAATTATTTTGTAAGTCTTTGTTTGTTTGTGCATTTCTTGTTAATTTTCATTAATTTTGTTTACTGTTGTTTGTTCTGAATACTTTCTTCATTTTTGTTCATTTTTTAAATATTTAAGTAATGATTGTTAGCTTTATTTTTTCAATGTTTTGGTCATTTTTTTGTCATTTTTTAATATATTTTTTAAATTTTGTGATCTGAATTTGAATGCAGTGAAGGAAACAGGTGTATATTTTGTTCAGAATACATTCAGATGACATTTAGTCACTCATAAAAAAATACACTTGCCTGGTTTTAATTTGATACAAGTGGGTCACGACTTGATGGCTGCTGAAAACTGTGGGTCACAAGGCGACACCTGTTGAGAAACACTGCTTTAGTCCATCAGTTATCATGTGCAGAGTCAATAGCCCTATTAGTGCTACTACAACCACTGTACAAATGTCAATTATACCAAAAAATCGAAACAGTTAAGTAAAGAAAAAAGACAGTTCATTGTTATTTTCAAAAATTAAATGCTACATGAGGTGCTGTAAATTGGTCTTATCTGAGTCTGATAATTTGAACAATAACAATAATAATGATGGACTGGCATTACATCATATAGTGCTTTTCAAGATACCCACACTTTGCCCTGAATCCTTTATTCATTCCATGTTTTTTTCCCCATTTTATTTATTTATGCAGGGACATGCACAATATACATTGACCTTAAAGAGGAAAGATGCATTGTACCAGGTTAT
>JAQQAE010021160.1:0-10524 GCA_029823295.1 Pseudamia nigra | reverse complement strand
AGCAGCAGTGAATCAAAACACCACATAAACACAAACAAACACTTACACCTGACCTGCTCCGTCGCCAAACCTTACAGGTCTTCATATTTGGTCTTCTTTCTCTAACACTTTACACAGTTTGATTGTTGCCTCTGTAGGGCCATACTTGGTTCATGGTTCATCTGAGGGTAAGTCAAAATGTCCCCAGTCTACTGAGCAAAGGACCTGGCGTGGGAATCAATGGCAGGTCTGTCGGCGAGTTCTTAACCAATGTAGTACTCTATGTGCTCTACCAGATGAACCATCCAGGTTTCGGTGTTATAATAGCCACAACAGAACAAAAGGTAATTTTCACATCATTAAGCCATTAAGAAATACTGTACCACATGCCAAGTATCGCATGTTGTCACTCAGACAACATGCCAAGTATCACAAAGACTGACGTATCCATTTAGGAGTTTAATTTAAGACTCACACACACAGACACACCCTGGTAACCATGAGCATGCAGAGGACAAAATATTACCTTGTGCTTTTCCATCAATTGATTTTTTTTCTTATTCCATGATGACAATACCATGATTCATGAGGCTAAAGGAGTGATGGAGTGGTTTGGGGAGCATGAGGCATCATTTTCCCACATGGAAATGACCTCTACAGAACCCGGTTAAATATTTGGATGTAGTGGTGAAGTTTTTGCACAGTTCTCCAATTATCCATTAATAAAACATCTCAACTTTGGAAGGAAATAAACGTCTGTCATTGTATAAGGTTAGCAAACTGATTCTACGGTTAATGTATTCCATGAACAAAATCAAAATTTTAGAACATGACCTTTTTGGATGGGTAGACCAGTTGAAAGTACGGTATGACCAAACTAAACCCTTAAATGAAAAGAGAACTGTATATCACAGACAGTAGGCAAGGACCACAGCTGTGAAATGAGACCAGTCTAGAAATAGAATAAAAAGTTATAATTCCAGCGGTGGCCGCTGGGGTGACCTCTGTTTGACTCCAAAATTCCCTGGCTCCCATGGAGTTACATTACCCTTCTCTTAAAAAGTACAATGCAAATGTGATGAGTCATCATGGTCTCAAACATTTTATTTGAACCCTGTAGTAAATGATCCAGTAGGCCATCTTTAAATTCCTAGTCCATTATTAAAATATTATTGTAAATACTGTAGCCTGCAGTGTTAGACATTGATGATTTGACTGGTGGATTCTATGACAAATTCATATACAATATGCATTGTACTCAGTTTTATGAAATAGAAATTAAATCATCCATCTAAATCATCGAAATATATTACTCATTCTTTAAAATCTGTAATGATAGTTATCCATCTAAGGAACTCCTAAGAGTGAGTTTTAACATAGATTATGACCGTTGTACCTTCTGTGATACTAAAATTAAAACTGATCACTCTTCTGTGTATTTTGTGGTATTCAGGACTTATCAACACAGATCAAACCACATGCTCCTTCCAAAAGGGACAATATTGTATTCGGGGTCCCAATATAAAGAACAAAAAGAATGATATACCAATATCCAGACACCTGATCCTGCTGCTATTTCATCCAAACCTCTACATTAAGAAAAACTAAACCCATTTCCTCGGTTTTCAATAAAGACCTTGTAAACAATCACATCGGCAACTTGGAAAAACCCACAGGTGACGTTGTGGTTATTCTGTCCATTCAGGTACAGCTTACAATCACAAAAAAACTAGTTATCACAATGTAAAAATGTATCACAAATATTCTCATTTCACTGCATAGCACAGTGCTGAATTTAGGAGGATTTGATCAATCCCAGCCGAGGTTTTGCTTAAAACAATCTTATTTTTTGTCTGGTTCTGATGACTTCCTTTTCCTTTTATCTGTTGGTGTAGCTGGTGGAAAACCTACATTTTTGTTTCTGTTGGTTCAGTAAATGACAATGATAAATAAAACAACAAATGGTATCTTAACATGAGATGAACCCAGTGAAACTGGTTTGGAAAAAAAAACAAGTAAAACTAGAAGCACCGTGCCATCAAAATGACATGTAAATCTGCCTCTTCATCTGTGATTATGGTAACAGATAAACTGGAAAATTAAGCAATTGAAATTCCATTGTAACATGTTTTGTATGATCAGTCACACACTTGTTTTTGAGATAACATTGTCCTGTTCATCAACGTCACTCTACTTCAGTTGTCTAACTGGAAATAGTAATTACCTGCTAAAACTTTTAAATGTTCAAATTACACTACTTTCATGTTACTGTGTTTTCTTGCTTTGTCTATGTAATTTTAGGATTTTTATCCACAACATGAAACACTGGTCAAACGTAAACAAATGGTGCAAACTATGAACCCACAAGAAAGAGCTTTAATTTTGGTTGTAATGTTTTAGGCCCTAATCCATCCATATATCCATCCATGCATACACACACACACACACACACACACACACAACACATATACAGTATATGCATTTCGCTTTTGTTTCTTTTACAAACTGTTTCTGAATTTGTGTGGAACCACTTCCCAAATGGGTTCTTTTGTCATTTACAGACAATATCACACATTCTTCCTGGATGCAGGGTCGATAAAAAACCTTTGGTGTGTCTACATGAAGGCGGGTCATGGGTGGGTTGAGCCAATAAAAAGTCGGGACCACAGCCAGAGGAACAGACAAGAAGACAGGTCACACTCTGCTCAGGTGAACATTTTTTTACATTTTAGATTGTATTTTAAAATGTATTTACTTGTAATGTCAATGTTAATTTGCAGTGATAAGTGCATTTTCCCCCAGGATTTATAGTTATTATTTTTGGTGATTTTTTTGATGAACTTGTCAAAAAGTAATGAAAGGATATTAAGATAACAAAGTGAAGTAAAATGGGCTGCATCATGAGTAACATGCTCTTCTAATTTTTTGATTCCATCACTTTCTTAAGGTCTCTTATTGTGGAGCCTATTGGAGTATTTATTGAAAACGTATCTACATATCGGTTGGGAGTAAATTTTCCAATGAAGTGGCTTGTAGCTGCAATTATTTTGTGCATCATTGTACCAGATGCCCAAAATGCAATGTTCAACCCTCCTGAACACGATAACGACAAAGCTGCAAGCACTGTGGGTAAGTGTTGTGATTCACCTTTTATTCATTGGTGTCGATTTCCTGGGGGATTTGTCTTTTCTGGTAGATTTTCTTAAGTTATTGTAGGTAATGTTCATGGCCAGTTTTTGTCTGATTGAGTCTCTCAAAACCTTGTCATAGACATTTTCAGTTCAAACCTGCCCACCTGGTGGCTTATTTTGTTCATTTTCTTGATTATTTTGTTGCTTATTGGTATTTTATTTGCTCATTTTGTTGCTCATTTTGTTAATTTATATTTAGGGTTTTTTATGATTCTTAGTTATTTTGATTAATTAGTAGCCCATTTTAACTAACTTGTTTATAAGTCAATTTTAATTAAAACGGGCTAACAATTAACCAAAATAACCAAGAATTAAAACATTTTGCCATCTCCGGAGTCTAGGTGACTCTGGAGATGGCTGACTAAAAATTTTCCAAACAAACCCTTAAAAATCCTAAAATATCATCTTTTTCTTTTTCAGATTGGTGTTATCATAAGCCATCCTGTAGTGAGTATTCCACATTGTATATGGTCTAAAATTTCTAATGCTACTAAAGCTGCCCCTTCAGATGCTGAGTGCTTACTTCATCGCCCTAGGTTACCATACATGGCCAACTATTGCTCCTCAATACTGCAACGGGAGTCGACAATCCCCCATTAACATCTCCACAGCAAATGCCATAGGTGATGCCAGTCTGATCGCCTTCAACTTCTACAACTTCAGCAGCACCATGGCCCTCAAGAAGATCGAAAACACTGGAAGAACAGGTGAGGAGGAGGGTAGAGAGGAAAACACGGTAAGCATTAGCGTGTCCGTTGTAGGGAGGGGCCTGCCAGAAGCTTCCACCTTAAGCGCGCCAGTCCTGAACATCAAATAGTGGGGCTATTTGATGTTCATTTTTGCACCATTTTATTTTCAGTTTGGCCCATTTCTTACACAATATTCATTTTTGTCATGTTTTTGCTCACTTTTATATATTTTCTAAATTGTTTTGATAGTTTTGTGTCATTTGTGGATTATTTGAGGTCATATCCTTGATCATTATGTTCACCTTTATGTTTTTAAATTGCAGATGTATTTTGTTATCTGAGAATTTTTCTTGATTTTTGTTTTCATTTTTTAAATTTGTTTAGATTAATAATGTTATAGACAATGAAATGTAGGAAATACTTGACATAAATGACATTTTTGTTCTCATTCTTTTCAATTATTTAGTTCAGTTTGTGAATCATCCCCTCTCATTTTTTCACGTTTCATTTTTAATCTCATTACGTATATTGTTACTGTTATTATTTTGAGCGTTTTGTTGACTATTTTGTTGCTCTCTTTAAAATTAGTATGTAAGTTTATATTATCATTCTTAATATTATAGATTTAAATGATAACAAGTAAAGAAATCCTTACATTTTTCTTGACCTTTTCAATTATTTTGGTAAGTTTGAGAGTAATTTGTGCTCATTTCTCTATTATTTTGTCCCTTCTGTGGAATTTTTTTGTTCCTTTTTTAACCAAATATTTTTAAGTTTCCTTTATGAATACAAAGGCACAAATTGACGCAATAACAACTCACCAGAACACAGAAAATGAAGTGTGATGCTCAACATTTCCACTGGGATCCTGAGATACTGGAATAAAATTCCCCCCTCCTCCAGTGTTGAAACAAATCCTATCCCCTTGCTCTTCTGATTTGAGGCTTTAATGCTCTTTTTTCTTTCCACTCTCTTTCAGTTAAAGTTACGCTTGCCAATGGCATTGGGATTTCAGGAGGAGGATTGCCTGAGAGATATGACAGCCTGCAGTTCCACTTTCACTGGGGTAACGGCTCCTCAGTTCCTGGGTCAGAACACACTGTGGATGGAAAACGCTATCCCATGGAGGTCAGTATGACTCAAGACTCATTTTCTGGATAGGACTTTTTAATCTTGAAACAAAGAAAAATGCCTGGCGCCTCAATGCAACCTAAACAAACACTACCTTCCTTTTCCATGCCATCAGTGAGTCAACATTTTTGTGTACCTTATTAAAGATAAAATCTAAGAATGGAAGGAGAATGCTAAAGAGCAACTTTGAGAAAGTTAACAAAGTAATCAAGAAATTGAAAAGAACTGAACAGAATAATGAAGAAAATGAGCGAAATACACTTTCAAATTAATAAAATGGATCATAATAATCAATAAAATGACTCGAATAAACAGATAATTTGAAAACCTCGCCAACCCTATATACCCTAAGGAAGTTTACAGTTAGCTCATTATTATTATTATTATTATTATTATTTTATTTTATTTTTTTAACTTCCTCAGTTACACATTGTGAACATCAAGGCATCTCATAATGGAAACACAACCACTGCAGTTAATGACTCCACAGGACTTGCTGCTCTTGGTTTCTTCATTGAGGTGAGTAGTGATGCATTTATTTAAATATTACATCATTTCTAGCAACACCATGATTACTTGAAGCCAGTAAAGTGAAATATTTTATCATGTTAATACATAAATGTGAAACATCAAGGGAAGTGAGTTTAATCAGCATGTACCTTTCAGGAAATGCCAGGCAATGCAACTGGCCAACCTGAGGCCTGGAAGAATTTCACCCATTACCTGTCCAACATTACAAAGAAAGGTGATGCTGTCTAATATTTGACATGTTTTCAAAATTTAGGGTAATGTTATGAAATGAAGTGTCATTTGCAGTCCTTTTGAGAGGTTGTGTTTGCGTCCTTAGGTGACTATGTTTCACCGGCTTCTGGACTGTCACTGGATAGTCTCCTGCATGGAGTGGATCGCACTAAGTATTACCGATACCTCGGTTCACTCACCACACCCAACTGCAATGAAGCTGTGGTTTGGACTGTGTTCAAGGAGCCTATCAAAGTCAGCAAAGATCTTGTAAGTTATTCGAGCATGTGTCTTCAAGTATAATAGGTCAAATCTCTGCACTCGACTAACTAGTTCTGTATTTCATGTCCAGATTGACCTCTTCAGCAATA
Organism: Pseudamia nigra; assembly: GCA_029823295.1. Lineage (NCBI taxonomy): Eukaryota > Metazoa > Chordata > Actinopteri > Kurtiformes > Apogonidae > Pseudamia > Pseudamia nigra. Next base: position 4,422 of record JAQQAE010021160.1, on the reverse strand, counting down.
CACTCCACATCTACAACACCACCTCCTCGCCTCTTATGACCGGAGTCTACAGAGGCATCCAGCCACCACAGAATGTCACAACCCAGGTCAGCGACACTACTTCAGGGTGCGCCAAACCCTGCTTCTCTGTGGGCCTCATCACCCTCTTTCTCCTTGCGCTGGGTAGGAGTTGTTAAGGCACAAAAGAGCATGTGGAATTTGCAGTTTCTCATCACCTTATGATCATGCTGGTAAACCACTGGTGGTGGAAGTAATGCTTATTGCCACCATTATCCACCTCTTCCTGCCCATTTAATATTGTGACTGTTTTGACTTGTGCAAGCTTTTGAACAAATCTACATTCAGGGGCCAAATGACAAACAGACGCTCTTATGCTTAGTTGTGCTGACTAGTAGGGCTGGTCGATAAAACAGTTATCATTATACTCTTTGCATATAGCCTGTATTTTGATATTTAATGATTTTACCATGACATCTATTTTATCCTTCTAAGTCATGAAAATTGTGGCCATTTTAGTCACTCTGATTTAAGCTACTGTTCTCACAAACATTATATGTATTTTTACATACTTTGTAACGTCTTGTAAGTCTTAAATGTTCACATTTTTTCGAATTTCTTCATCTGTGTCTTTTTATACTGTTTTTGCTTCATGATTTTTGTCATTCAGGTCTTGCATCTTTTTTTTTTTTTTTTTTTGCATCTTCACATAATTTTTACCTGGTTTCTTCAACTTTCACTCGGAACCAAAACACAGCTTTGGAATAAAATAATGATTTGACATTTATTGTGATAATTTAACGTAATTGCTGTGAACTTACTATGAATTATACATTAGAAATAATAAACCGTGTTGTGTTTTAATTTATGGAGACTTCAACCCCCATCACTATTGAGTTGTTGAACACAGCAGTGTCTGTTATTTTGTACTGTTGTTGAAATTCCCCAAGTTGCAGAAGGACTTGCATGACAGGTTAACAGACAATGGATTTTTAAAGGCTGATGTAATGATAACGTCTAACAGGACAAACCTGGGCTGATTAATTGGCTCCACATCACAATCCCTTGGAGGTGTTGGGGGGGGGGCAAAAATCAACATTACAAATGCTTTAATTTGATTAAAACCCACATACTGACACCTTAATATCTAAATGAAAGTAATAAGTGTGCATCTGTTTGTACTTGAGTCCAAATGCACACACAGGACAGATGTCATTTGTGCCAAAGTACAGGTTCATTATGTTTATTAAGGCTTTAAAGCACAGGCTGCACCACTGAAATGCACTTTTCCAAGCTTCCATGTTAAAGCATGGAGTAGCATCTGAAATCTCAACTGTGAACAGTAATTACAGCTGTCAATCACGTATTTAATCTTCATATCTGCTTGAAAACACTGGTGACAAAATATACCTTGTTGTGGTGTAGATTTTCTACCTCCCCAAAACAGAATGCACTGAAATGAGCAGAATGCTAATTTTGTCTCAGACAAATTACAGTATGTTTAAAGCTAATTAGGGATTATTTGCTAAAACATGCCACAAGACTATCAAGCACAGCACATGTAACTGTTGGCTCCTACTTCTGCTGATAGTCCGTAAAACAACACACTGGCCCAGATGACTGTGGCCGACTGTCCTACTGAGCAAACTATGTGTCCTCGTAATGTTGTTTTATGTTGCACCTCATATTCTGCTTATTTTCATGTGATGCATGTAAAGGTGATGTACAGTGTTGTGAAGATGTACCACTGGGAAAATGGAAAATAAAATAGCTAACAACAAAATGAAGTGAATTTGCATCACAAAGCTGGGCTGCAATCCGTGCTGCCTAGGTTACTGGGTGTAATGAAGGACTGAGGCACTGCTCAGTTGCACGAACACTTATTTATATGTTGAGCCTTGTGTTGCACTACATGAACTTGTAAGAACTGTGAACTTGACTGTTAAATATGTCTAAATAAAAACAAAGTGCCGGTAACATGTATTCATTTTTGTCTTTATTTCATATCAAGGAACAAAATACTTCAAAGGAATGTTTTAGAGTCTTCTGTTTATAGGCGACTGTTGTGAAATAGCATCAAATGTCATTCCTTTTGTTGCACTTTGAATAAACTTGAGCCGACACTACAGGCATGAGTTGTGAGAACCTGTCATTACGACCTACAAATCATTTACCTATTAAAGAAGGGGTTCATTTCAGTGACCTTGTAACTCATGCCTGACAGGCTGCATTTGTTCCTTATTGTTCTTTTTGACAATACTGTAATTCAACTCAACTGCCCAGCGTGAACTTTCCCCACTTCAGGAAATGAATACCACTTGCAGTAAGTAAACAGACTTTGTTGTAACTTTAAATGCACTTGTAAAGTTTTAATAATTAACTCAATATTATGAAACATCCTGAGTGGAAAAAAGGTCAGTGCCTTTGGTGTGAACTAAAACAAGGTGATCGTCACTAGAGTTTAGGACAAAAATGAATTACTGTTACAATAATGGTGCCGAATTATGTGATCAATGGAGCAACTGATTTCAACCAACTGCAATATACAGTAATACCACTGGCATATTCACTTTGAAGTTCCCATTTCTATGGCTGTGCCCCTTATATGTGTCTATCAAAGACTTCTGTAAGGATGTTGATAAAATAAAGTGTGTGAATTTGAGTTTCCTTGGTTTTCTGAGAGCCTCCTCTGCCACGTGTGTTCTGATTTTACTGCAAACTGTTGTACCCACCCAATTTTCATTGGAAAACACTGATTGGATGCTCTTCCCAAATTAATCTTTGATCATATTTTTGGCAGGAAGCTACCGTAAAGACACAATAATGCACTTCTACACACAAAAGAAACACCACAAATATTGGCAGTTTCTGAAGGGCATGTGGCTAATTTACCTTGAATATTTTACCATTTAAATTTAAAATGTTAAAATGTAGAATTTCACTGGCTAATCAGATCAGAAATAATACACTTTAGAATGCCTATGATTAGCTATGACTTGTCATATGAACCTCAAAACCCCCAAAAGGCAGACTTTTACAGTATGGGACCCTTAATTTGACCTGCAGATTCAAATAAATATTTAAACAAAACCGTCCAGATCATGGCAAAAGCACATTAAATATAAAAGAATTAAAAGCAGAAATATATAGAAATCAAGGTTGCAATACTGCTAAATTGAGTCAACTGAGGGCCGGTCAAAACATGCCTCCATTTTCCAGTTCCAGACTCAGAATTAAAATCACAGTACACATGATAAGGAGCCAGCTGCTTCTTACAAACACAGATGAACCAGTTAATGGGCAGCTGCAGTTACTGTTTTTCGGATTGCCTGGACTGGAGGTCGGAGTGGAAGGACATCTGAGCCAGTTGACAGCGGTGGATTGAGGAGTGACATCCTCCTGGTCCATGCCTCCTCTCTTCAGCACCCAGTACAGATTGTCCTTGAAGAAGTACGTGTCGCCTAAGGAACAACAGGAGTGTTACCATTAACTGAATCAAATCTCCGAGGTCATGTCTCTGAATGATTGTTTTGCGACTTATTTGAATGCGTTTGTCTTCTTTAACAGCAACTGATATATATTCAGTATATTAAGCATCAGCCACAATGGTTCACCATAACCTGATCACAGATGGATGGATGGGTGGGTGGAAAGTGGATTTAGAAGAAACAATTTTGGACAGACGACATCCAAAGAGTGAAAAATCATACAGGTGAGCTGAGAAGTTTACATACCTTGGCAGAGTTTGTCATTTTTTTGGCCAGTTTTCAGAGAATATGAACAATAATACAACACTTTTCTCTCACTCATGATTAGTGGTCGGATAAAGCCATTTACTATCAAACTCTTGTGCTTGCTCTTTTTAAATCATAATGATCATCAATGACAGTTTGAGGTCTTTTGTGGTAGTTGTGGATGAGGCATTTCCTTTTCTCAGGTGGTAAAGCTGCCCATTCTAATTGGCAAAAAGCTTCCAGTTTCTGTAAATTCTTGTTCTGTCTTGAATGAACTGCACATTTGAGATTTCCCTAAAGTGGCTCGATGATATTGAGGTCAGAAGACTGAGTTGGTCACTCCACAACATTCACCTTTTTCTGCTTTAGCTAATGACAGGTTTACTTGGTCTTGTGTTTTGGATCATTGTCATAATCAGGATCATTCGGGTAGTGTCTGTCATTATTATGATTTAAAAAGAGCAAATACAGTAGTTTGATAATCAATGGCTTCACCCAACCAGTAACCATGAGTCAAAGAAAAGTTTTTGTATTATCATTCATAGTCTCTGAAAAATGGCCAAAAAAATGACAAATTCTGTCAGGGTATGTAAACTCATGAGTGCAACTGTAACTATGTACCGTATTTTCCGCACTATAGGGCGCACCGGATTATAAGGCGCACTTGCGTCATGCATCCACCAGATGGCGG
>JAQQAE010021159.1:0-10525 GCA_029823295.1 Pseudamia nigra | reverse complement strand
AAAGTCTACTGCCACCTCTCCTAGACACTTCCATACCTCCACAGGTATGTCATCAGGACCAACGGCCTTTCCACTCTTCATCCTCTTCAATGCCCTCCTCACTTCACCCTTACTAATCTTTGACACCGCTACCTTCGCCTTACGCTGTGTCTCCCTGTACTCCTGTTTACTCTCTTCAGTCCTCTCAATGTCCCACTTCTTCTTAGCTAACCTTTTCCTTTGTACACACTCCTGCACTTCCTCATTCCACCACCAAGTCTCCTTATCCATTTTCCTTCTAGAGGACACACCAAGTCCTCTCCTACCTGTCTCCCTGATCACATTAGCTGAAGATATACCACATAAATTATGTGCTTGAGTCATAATTTTGTTTTATACATTATCAAATTATTAGTAAAGCATAATTATGATTACATTTCACTAAACTGACATGTCCTGATGGACATAGTAACTATTTTCAACATCTACTTTGCTCAAAATATTGTGTGAAAGCAGCACGAGGCTCAGTGTCATATGTCCTGTATTTTTTTTTTAAATAATTCATGCAAGACAGCGTTAAATCATCAAAGCTAATGAAATGTTCTGTGGTCGTGTTCAGGATCCAGCCGCTGTCAGAGGCTTTGGATGATCTCTACAAGGAGTTCAACGCGCTCAAAGCTCACCTGGGCGACCTGTCCGAGAAGTTCAACGCTGTGGAAACGTTCATCGACGAGATGAAGGCGGAACGTGCTAACGGCGCCTCGGCTCCGGCTCCGGCTCCGGGTCCGGCTCCGGTCCCTGCGCCCAGACAGGGAGGGAGGCGGGTCATGAAGAAGAAAACTCCACCTCCAACCTCTTAACCGGCCAATCATGAGCGGCTGCTTTCGTCCTGATGCTCGCTTTTCAAAATCTTCTTCTTTCCTGTCAGTGCTGGTGTTGTAACCCTTCGTCACTTGCAGAATCCAGGCTTTGTCCACATTGCTACAGATATTTTAATAATATTTTCCCCTGTGTTTTGGCGGCGTCCACATTAAAACATTACACTTACCTGTACAGTGCTACTCTGGCTAACGAATGGAATCCTTTCCGGCGTCACGTACATTGGGCGAAACATTCTTTAGGCGGTGCAGGTTTTTCCATCTAAAATGGAATGAATGAAATTAGTTCTAAAAATGATTTAAAATGTCTTCTTACCTGTGAGCTGTGTTGTTAGCATCTGGAGCTACAGCAGGGAATGTAGCCTCTTGTGGCTCAGGGAATCCTGGACATGTCCCGGCCTCGGTGTCTCATTGGAAGGATTCTCCCTCATCTGTGTGGACCGGACAGTGGCAGAGAGCGGTAAGAGCAAAGGTCGCGGACTGTTTGTAAACAACAGATGGTGTCACCCAGGCAACAGCACTGTTAAGGAGCAGCTCTGTAGCAGGGACATCGAGCTACTAGCGGTTAACATTTGGCCTATTACATCCCGTGGGAGCTTTCACATGTTATTGTGTTGACTGTTTACATCTGGGCGATGGTTCATTTCTGGGTTCTATCTTCTTTCGTAACACGTTTTGGTCGTCTAAGGATTCCACGTGGAGAACATTTAGAAAAGGCTCAGTTCAGCCGAGGTAACACATTCTCACCTCGTCCTGTACAAACACCACACGGGTCTGTTTTCAAACTGTGCCACATGTTACGGTGTGAAGTTGACATTCTGTGCAGGGCCTTTTGACTCTGCGGTGGTGAAAGGGGAGGGGGATTAGGTTCTCACAGCGATACGGAATTCTTGACCCGCATCGAGGGGAGCAGGGTTCGAATACGAATATGACTTCATTCACCGCCTGCAAAACTGGGCTGTATGAACCATGCGTGAAAAGTGAAAACGGCATCTCCTCAGCACAGAGAGTCCAAAGTATTGGAGAAGACGACGAAAAATGAAAAAAAAAACAATTGAGAATATGACAAAGAATGCACAAAATAATTGAGAAAATGGTATAAAACACACAAAATAATAAAGAAAATGACAAAAAAACATGCAAAATATTGAGAAAATGAACATAAACTAAATAAAATAATTGAGAACATGACAAAAAATAAAAAATTGAGAAAATGTCAAAAAATTCTCAAAATAATTGAAGAAATTAACATCAACTTAATAAAATAATTGAGATGACAAAAATGAAAAAAATTGAGAAAATGACAAAACAACATGCAAAATAATTGAGAACATGAACATTAATTAAATAAAATAATTGAGAACTTGACAAAAAATTAAAAATTGAGAAAATGACAAAAAAATGCTCAAAATAATTGAGAAAATGAACATCAACTTAATAAAATAATTGAGATGACAAAAATGAAAAAAAATTGAGAAAATTACAAAAAAGGCACAAAATAATTGAGACAATGACAGAAAATGCACAAAATCATTGAGAAAATAAACATAAAATGAAAAAAATAACTGAGAGGATGACAAAAAATGAAAAATACAATTGAGAAAATGACAAAAAACGCACAAAATCATTGAGGAAAGGACAGAAAATGCTCAAAATAATTGAGAAAATGAACATAAAATTTTAAAAAATAGAGAAAATAAACATGACATGAGTAAAATAGTATAACAATAAACATAAGAGAATAGCAAAAGGAATAAAAAGGTAATAATTTATGCGATACGAGGATTTTGAGCACCTCAAAAGCTGCATATCATTTACAGTAAACTGATTTTACTACTGCAAAAAAACAACTGAAAATTCCAAATTTCAATGGCCTTATTGGACTGAACGGATGCACATTAGACTGAAGCTGAACTCTGCAGCCCCGGTGTGGTGGAGAACACACCGGCTCTGAGCTGAATTCAACTGCACATATAGCTGGTGCGATAACGGGCAACGGATTCATCCGGCGCTCGGTGACATAAAGGACACTTCCTGTGCTCAGGCTGAACTCCATGTCCAACACGCTCATAAAAACCTAAAGAAACCAGACTGCTGACGTCATTTCTCTGCAAAAACCTGCACGTACGTATAATAGTCCATGCAGCGAGTCTCACAAAGAGATCATTTGCAATTTGATAACACCATGTGAAATGGTTTTTTCATTTGAGGCTCTATAAATGCCTGAAAGGTTCCTCTAAATACGTAAAATGACATTGCTTTCTCCTTTTTTTCTGCATGGTGTGGTTTTACTACTGCCTTATTCTGTATAAACTCTAAATAAAATAATCTACTACTTGCAGTCATTTCAGTCGTTGTTATTTGCTAATGAATTATGGTGCTATTTTCTGTCAGAGGCTTGTGTGTCTGATGAAAATGTTGGAAAAATTGAAAAAAAGAGCCATTAAATGAGACTTAGTGCCATAATTTGTGCTAAAGGCGCCATAATGGTTGGATTCATGCTGCGACACTGGGACGGTGAACGAGCTGAGGTTTGGTTGAGATCAGAACACAGTAGGAATAGTTTGTGGTTCAGCCTCAAATACAAACTGCAGTGTGACAAACACAAAATGTAGAAATAATGCAGTGCTAGCAACATTTATTTTCACTTGCACATGTGTTTCAGTGTGGACAGTAGGGACACATTTTCATTGCAGGACTGACATACACACACTCATATTCATACCTGTGGGTCATTTAAAATAGGTTGGGGTGGGGGGGCTTCTTGCTGTGCATCACTAGTGCTCACCGCTGCACCACCATGCTGCCCTTTTGCTAGCTTGATAGTTTCCCTGTCTTCTGTTGCGTTGCATCTACACACAGGTGCAATGAGAACAAACATGCCCATAGGCGTAGATTTTAGGTGGGATGGGGAGGATTCATCTGCCCCAATGTAACTGTGGCATAATCACACTGACATGATCGAAGACACCTCGAACACTGCTTGAAAACATCTCGAAGATGGTTCAAAGATGTCTCAAAGATGGTTCAAAGACATCTTGAAGAAGCCTCAAAGAAGCCTTGAAGATGCCCTGAAGAAGCCTCGAAGATGCCTCAAAGATACCCCGAAGACACCCTGAAGAAGCCTCAAAGAAGCCTTGAAGATGCCTCAAAGAGACCTGGAAGATGCCTGGCAGTCACCTTGAAGATGCCTTGAATAAGCCTTGAAGATGCCCTGAAGCCTCAAAGATACCCCAAAGAACCCTTAAAGAAGCCTCAAAGAAGCCTCGAAGAAGCCTCAAAGATGCTCCGAAGACACCCTGAAGAAGCCTCAAAGAAGCCCCAAAGAAGCCTCGAAGATGCCTCAAAGACACCTGGAAAATGCCTGGAAATCACCTCAAAGATGCCTTGAAGAAGCGTTGAAGACGCCCTGAAGAAGCCTCAAAGATGCCCCGAAGAAGCCTCGAAGACATCCTGAAAGTTTGAAGACACACCAAAGAAGCCTCTAAAATGCCTCAAAGACACATGAAAGATGCCTCGAAAAAGACTTGAAGACACCCCAAAGACGCCCCAAAAACATCTCGAAGACACCCTGAAGAAGCCTCGAAGATGCCTTGAAGACACCTCAAAGATTCCCCGAAGACATTCGAAGATGTCCCGAAGAAACCTCAAAGACACCCCAAAAAAACCTCAAAGAAGCCCCAAAGAAGCTCCAAAGAAGCCTCAAAGACGCCCCAAAGACATCTCAAAGAAGCCTTTGAGATCCCAGAAAACACCCCGAAGATGCCTTGAAGATGCCCCGAAGAGGCCCCGAAGAAGCTTCCAAAATGCCCAAAGGAGCCTCAAAGACACCCGAAGAAGCCTTGAAGATGCCCTGAAAAAGCCTCAAAGATGCCTCGAAGAAGCGGCGAAGACACCCTGAAGAAGCCTCGAAGATGGCTCAAAGACACCTTGAAGATGTCCCAAAGAAGCCTTGGAAAAGCTCCAAAGATGTCTCAAAGAAGCCTCGAAGATGCCCTGAAGAAGCCTCAAAGACGCCCCAAAGAAGCCTCGAAGACACCCTGAAGAAGCCTTGAAGATGGCCCGAAGACGCCTCGAAGAAGCCTGAAAGAAGCCTCAAAGATGGCCCGAAAAAGCCTCAAAGATGCCCTTAAGACGCCCCAAAGAAGCCTCAAACTCATCTTGAAGACACCTCGAAGACACCCCGAAGAAGCCTTGATAATGCCCCAAAGAAGCCTCAAAGAATCCTTGAAGATGCCCAAAGAAGCCTCGAAGAAGCCTCAAAGATACCCCGAAGACACCCTGAAGAAGCCTTGAAGACGCCCCGATGAAGCCTCGAAGACACCCTGAAGAAGTCTCGAAGAAGCCTCAAAGAAGCCTCGAAGATGCCCCGAAGAAGCCTCAAAGAAGAGTTGAAGATGCCCTGAAAAAGCCTTGGAGATGCCCGAAGAAGCCTTGAAGACGCCCTGAAGATGCCTTGAAGACACCCTAAAGAAGCCTCCAAGATGCCCTGAAGAAGCCTTGAAAATGCTCCAAAGAAGCCTCGAAGACACCCTGAAGAATCCTCTTAGAAGCCTTGAAGACGCCCTGAAGAAGCCTCGAAGACGTGTCGAAGACATCTCGAAAAAGCCTCAAAGAAGCCTTGAAGATGCCTCCAAGTCGCCTGAACCTGATGATTTCCTATTTGGAGGAGCAGTAAATTGCTTGTTTTTGGATGCATGATCTTTTTTGTCCCTGATGTTCAGCACTTTGCTTCAGCTGTGGTTGGTTTTAAAGTTCTCTATAAATGACGTTGACTGATTGATTGATTTTAATTGTTCCTCATTTTATAATCATTTTGTTAATTTTCCCTCATATTCTAAATAATTTTGCTCATTTTGTTGATCCATTTCTCCTCCTTTTATGGATTTTGTTCATTTTTCCTCATTTAATGATTATTTTTGTGAATTTCTCCACATTTTATTGATTATTTTGTTCATTTTTCCTCATTTTATTTATTATTGTTTTCATATTTCCTCATTTTATTGAGTGTTTTCATAATTTTTTCCTCATTGTACTAATTATTTTTGTTATTTTTCTCATTTTATTGATTGTTTTGTTCATTTTTCTTCATTTTATTGATTTTTTTGTTTATTTTTCCCCCTTTTATTAATTATTTTTGTTAATTTTTTCTCATTTCATTAATTATTCTTGTTAATTTCTCAATTTATTTATCATTTTTGTAAATTTTTCCTAATTTTATTGATTATTTTGTAAATTATTCCTCATTTTATTGATTATTTTGTTCATTTTCACACATTTTATTGATTATTTTGTTCATTTTTCCTCATTTTATTATTTTGTTAATTTCTCATTTTATTTCTCATTTTCGTTCAATTTTCCTCATTTTATTGATTATTTTGTTCATTTTTCCTAATTTTATTGATTATTTTGTTAATTTCTCCTCATTTTATTAATTATTTTCATTACTCTTTCCTCACTTTATTGATTATTTTGTTAATTTCTCCTCATTTTATTAATTATTTTTGTTACTCTTTCCTCATCTTATTGATTATTTTGTTCATTTTTCCTCATTTTATTGATTATGTTGTGCAGTTTTCCTCATTTTATTGATATTTTGTTACTTTTACCTCATTTTATTGCTTATTTTGTTCATTTTTCCTTGTTTAATTCATTATTTTGTTCATTTTTCCTAATTTTATTGATTATTTTGTTCATTTTTTCTCATTTTATTGATTATTTTGTCAATTTTCCCTCATTTTATTGCTTATTTTGTCACTTTTCCCTCATTTTATTGATTATTTTGTTCATTTTTCCTCATTTTATTGCTTATTTTGTCCATTTCCCCTCATTTAATTGATTATTTTGTTCATTTTTTCTCATTTTATTGCTTATTTTGTCCATTTTCCCTCATTTTATTGATTATTTTGTCCATTTTTTTCTCATTTTATTGATTATTTTGTTCATTTTTTCTCATTTTATTTCCTGTGGAATCCATCTCCGACTGGACGCTCAGGGCAGCGGAGTTGTGAAAGGAACAGCAGTGTGGTCTTTGTCCGTCCAGACTGAGGCCGACGGCACCGAGCATGAAATTCATTATTGATCGGAGGCACCTTTGACACTGAGGCGCGATGAGGAGCCGCCGCCGTTGAATCCACTCATGAACTGCTCGAGTGAGAAGAACCAATAACGCTGTGAATTATGGCATGAAAGCGAATCCTGGACTCGGGCTTTTCTCTCCACCTGCTCGTTCGTCGACTCCAGCCAACTGATGTGGGACTGAACGTCCAGCTGCATGATAAAATGATTGATAGGTGTATTTTCATGTAATGTGCTAAAACAAAATAAATTACATTTAAAAAATACTGTGAAAAATCTGTTGTCTTTGGACTTTTTGTGTGTGTTTTTTTTTTGTTTTTTTGGTCTTCTGGTCTACGTCCCGAGGTCTAAATGGGAGACCCTTCCCAAGCTGCGACTGACTGTTTCCGTCCTGTTTCTGTAGGCATGGTTTTCAGCTCGGGGATTTACTGATGACACACATTCGGAGGACGTGGGCGTGGTTTGTAAACTGTCGGTCATTAGCGGAATATGAGACAGCTGTGTGTAACGAAGTTGATTTAAACAGCTGTGCGAATGCGGGAACTGAGACAGAATGGAAGCAGAGCCGAAAAGACCTGAGCCATTTATCTACGGACCAGTGGCATCGAACTTTTAAATAGCACGCTGACACTATTTGTATATATTCTCCTTAAAAAACTCTAAACCACATCACCCAGCCACCCTAGTGCAAGGGTGACTGAGGACAGTACGGACCACCGGAGAGACGGACACCCACGCAGGGTTTGGTGAGGACCTAGTTCCGGGGGTTTATCTTGGTAGCTTAGAGACTTAGCTAAGCTAACCGGGCCCCATGGTAACCCATGGGCTGCTCATTCGGGAGATAAAACCGTCACCGTAACAGTTACCACTTCACTATTAGTTTAACTCACATGTTAGATTTAACTAGTGAGATCATTGTACACCTTCATAAATAAAATGTAGGTTATCATTGTTATTTGAATAAAGAGGGTTTTTTAGTTATGACTTAGGAGTTGATTCAACAGATTCCAGTGTCTCATGACATTCACACTGTTATTTTCACTATTTATTGTCCTCGAATTAAAATCAAAACATCTTTTACAATCAATTCAGTTTAGTTTCAGGTCATTTTAAGTCGTCGTCGACACATTAATGTTTTACCAAAGGAAAACTAACTTTATCCTACTTGTGCAGATTATCTGTAGATGGAGTTTTGCATCTGTGTGTGTGTGTGTGTGTGTGTGTGGGTGTGTGTGTGTCGTCCAGTTGTCTGGCCGCAGGTCAGTGTCAAAGAAAGAAAAGTTACAGACCCAAACCCAAACTCACCTACAGACCCTAACCCTAACTCAAGTTTGTCATAATCATGTAAAATTTTTATTTACTTTAACATTTTGTTTATTTTTGTCCAGTCGATTTATTATATTGTTTAGTCTTGTCATTTTCTTGATTATTTTACTCAGTTTAATTTATTATTATATGTTACTTTCATCGCCACCTCCTTAAATTTCCACCGTATCATGGTGGAGGAGTTTGTGTACCTCAGTGATGCTAGGAGCGTTGTGGTCGGGGGTAATTCTCCCCTGGTAGGGTCTCCCAACACAAACTGGTCCTGGGTCACAGGTCAGACCAAGAGTGATTCACAAGACCCTTATGATAAAGAATTTCCTGTGGGCCCCCCCCACCTGCAGGAAGGGTCGAGGGGTCTGGTGGTTTGGGTGGCAACCAAAGGTGGGGGCATAGGTGGTTGAATCCCCAGTTGACAAAACTAGCTCTAACTGGGGTCCCCACAGGCATTCCGAGGCCAGCCTTGAGACATAGTCCCTCCAGCGTGTCCTGGGTCTGCCCCAGGGCCTCCTCTCAGTTGGAGCCAGTTTTGGCAACCAGGGATTGGATCACCCATGCTCCCACCTTCAGCTGCCACCCAAACCACACAGCACCGGACCCTTACAACCCTTCCTGCAGGTGGGGGGGGCCACAGGAAGACATAGTCATAGGGGTCTAATGAATCACTCTGAGTCTGACCTGTGACCTAGGACCAGTTTGGCTTGGGAGACCCTGCCAGGGGAGAATTACCCCCGACCACATAGCTCCTAGGATCAGTCAGGTACACAAACCCCTCCACCAGGATAAGGTGGTGATTCAATTATCATGATAAATCCTCCTCATTAAATATTACAGTGTAATTTATATATATATATATATATAACTGTTACCATTTCTGAATCATCACCCAGTTCTTAATATGACATTCAGTTCACATAAATAAATCCTACATGAACTGAAGCTCTGATCAGTGTAGATGCAAACAGATGTGACGTCCCTGCGCTGAGCCGTCAGCTTCGCACAGTGATTGGCTCATTTTTCACCCTCATGGATCCGTTTGCGTTTCCAGGACTTAAAACGAGCCTGGTTTGTCCATAAACTAAGTGGACATTTATTAGACCGAGGCTGATGCAGAGGCCATTTCCTCGGCAGATCACAGTGCGAGTCGACAGGGAAACGATGACAGGGAACTTCAGGGAACATTGCACCAAACTGTCCATTTGTCAGTTACAGTAGCGCTATAGGATACCTTTACCCCCCCCCCCCCCTCCAGTGGACACTGAAGGTGTGGTTAATGACACTTGTGGTGGGGGGATTTACAACTCACCTGTTTTGATGATGTCATATGTGTGCATAATTAAGAGAATGGGTGCTTTGATTGACAGGTGCGTTCGTTGACCCATCAAACCTTCCTCGGCTCCTTCACGCTCCACATCCAAGTCCATTTTTGTGTCAGAGAATAGACTAGACAGTGGAACCTCGGGTTACAAACACTTCTACGAACAAATTTTTCAGGTTACGAAGAAGACATTGGGAAAAATTTTGTCCTGTCTAGTGAAAAAAAAAATTGCGTTATGAATGACATGGACCTGGAAGATAACTATCGCGTACCCGGAAGTGAATGTGCTGCTCTCGGAAGTGATACCCAAACTAGTAGCTAGCTAGCGAGTACCGGGAGCCACCAAGCTAGCAACCTGCTAACAACAATAGCCTCAGACAACATTGGTAAACAAAATCCTACGAGACGTGTGCAACACACAACGCTAAGCAGAGTTACTCAAGTGGCCATGGCACAAAATCAGCTCAATTACAGGCACATGCACCCAAACTAGGGTCCACAGCATGTGCTAATACCAGAAGTTACTAAGCTAGCAACCTGCTAACAACAGTAGCCTCCGCCATCTGTAGCATCTGTAAACACAGCCTAGCGGACGCGTGCGGTACCCAGTGTCCGATGACACACGCTGCACGGACGACATTCATCACTACCGAGTCATAAGCCAAGGTAAGATGTCTTTATAAATCATTTTTAGAACTAATTACCCAGGATTCCACTGTACATATAACTGGACAAAGTGACCATGACATCATCCATTAGTTTGCGAAGGGTCGTTTCAAGGTCAATCAGGCTTCATGCCAGGGGAAGCTAATACTAGCTGCTAGCTTACTGATGCGGTAAAACTTCACCACACAGTGTCAAACAAAGTCACATGACGTGTTGTTAGTGTAAACACTTACCCACAGCTGCAGTCGAGTGTATGTCATGTATAACTATGAACATATTGAAT
>JAQQAE010021157.1:0-10525 GCA_029823295.1 Pseudamia nigra | reverse complement strand
AACAACCATTAAACTGAAATAGGCTGTTCATCAGCTGATCAAAGGTTTAAGACCACATCTCAAAAAAAAAAAAAAAAATCCCAAAATACCCTAAAAGAGGAATCTAATTTTCAAAAAAGGACTCAGTAATGAGGAGCTGCACCATTCTTGTTAATCACCTCAAAAATTTGTTTTGGCATGATTGATACTAGTGTTTCCAGGAGGCTAGTGGGAATGTTGCTCCAAGTGGTGAAGATGGCTTCTCCGAGGGCATCCACTGTCTGGAACTAGTGTCCATTTTTGTAAACGTCCCTTACCATCCAACCCCAAATGTTCTCAATTGGATTCAGATCAGGGGAACATGCAGGATGGTTCAAAAGAATGATGTTATTTCTCTGGAAGAAGTCCTTTGTCAGAACTGCAGTGTTGTCCTGTTGAAAAACTCAGTCTTTACCAAACAGACGATGGTCTTCAGTCATGAGCGATGCCCCCTGCAACATCTCCACATAGCCAGTTGCTGTTTGACGTTTCTGCACAACATGAAGCTCCATTGTTCCATTGAAGGAAAAAGCCTCCCACATCATGATGGCGCCCCCTCCACTGTGCTGTGTAGAAAACATCTCAGGTGGGATCTCGTTGTCATGCCAGTAACATTGGAAGCCATTAGGACAGTCAAGGTTAAATTTTTTCTCATCAGAGAATAAAACTTTCTTCCACCTTTCAGTGTCCCATGTTTGGTCTCATGCAAACTCCAAACGGGCAATTTTGTGCCGTTGAAAGAGACGAG
Organism: Pseudamia nigra; assembly: GCA_029823295.1. NCBI lineage: Eukaryota > Metazoa > Chordata > Actinopteri > Kurtiformes > Apogonidae > Pseudamia > Pseudamia nigra. The sequence goes on along the minus strand of JAQQAE010021157.1, from coordinate 9,759 downwards.
GTCTTTGAAGATGTTTTTTGTTCTTAAAACTCGTCTCTCGCAGATGCCGTCTAATGGTTATGGGACTGCAGTCGGCACCAGTGACAAGCTTAATTTGGGCCGAGGATTGTCTCCTCTCTTGACGGACAGCCAATTGGATCCTCCGGCTCAGGGCTGGTGAAATTTTTTTGGGTCTACCACTTGACTTTTTTTTCCCATAACCCTCAGGATCTTCTAAGAAGTTTAAAATGACTGTCTTACTGTATCCAACCTCAGCAGCAATGACACGCTGCGAGAGGCCTTGTTGATGCAGCTCAACAATCCGACCGCCTTTAAACAGAGAAAGCTTTTTTGCCTTTGCCATTAGGACGTCATGACAGTGTGGATACCTGAAACAAAATGACACTGAATTTACATTTTTGTGAAGATTTGGGCTTTTAAAAGTTTAAAACCTTTGATCAGCTGATGAACAGTCTATTTCATTTTAATGGTTGTTTGCAATAAATTGCTTACTCAAATTTTTTTCTTGTCTCACTCCCATTTCTTCTTTTTGTATTTTGAAAAACTACTTAGAACCTTCTTAAGATCCAACAGTGCAAAATGTACATTCTTGAAATTTTTCAACTGGTCTTAAAATTTTTATCAGGAGTGTAATCATGATATACTACTTTTTAAAATAAAGGTTCCATGTTTCCATAAAGTGACCACATGAAAAGGCTTTTTAAAAAATCATTATAGACACTTTCTCATCTTTGATTGTTTTTCTTTTTTATGTAGAACCATTTATTGAATTATTTAATCAGTGCATAAAAATGATACATACAGTACACACATGTAAGTATGTGTACATATTTTGCTTAACAAATTTCTGAGTACAATTTATTTAATCAAAATTATATTTTTAATGCTGAAATATAATAATTATTGTAATCCGTGAATTTTCAAATTTACTGTTTTACAAAAAAGCAGAAAAAAGTGTTGTAAGGTGTATTATTATTTTTTGATTAGGATGTCAAATTACTGTTATTTACTTGCATTTTTGAATAGAAACATTAGTTTTATTGGCTGAATATAATCAGTTCTGACTTCTCAGAGAAAGCCTATGTGCTGGCTCCTATTTGGGCCTAAAAAAATTCCTCATTCCTGTTCAAAATGATAAAAACGTTGAGAACTCACTGAAAAGGAAAGAGTCCACATTAAAGCCCTTTTTGATGCTGGATGGTCTTTGAGACTGATAGAACAGGTGTATAATACATTTGTTAAGCAGCAGAGGTGTGAATCATAACCAGCCTCTTATGATTTGATTATGGTTTTGATTCTCAATGCATCCTAGTGTTTTCAGAAATATTCTCTGAACGTGCTGACATGATTGAATTATAATGAGGGAAATGAAAACTTCATTGAATGTGGGAACTGTCACAAATTGCTGGAATAACAGCTCACCTGCTAAAATAAATAGTGTCATGGTAAAATGCCAAACTGGACAGAACAGCAGCTGTTGTTCGTAAAGGCAAAATTACCTATGAGCCAGTATCACGTTGAAATAGCAGGTGATAGTCCTGTGTGACATTTTGTTTTCTTACATCAATAGTCACATTTAAAGGTGCAGTCTACGATGTTGACCAATATACAGTAAATTATTAAACGTTTGACCTGCCAGTCAACTTGGCTTACAACGTCAGAGTTGTCAAGCTAGTATGTCTGTTCTTTTCTTTACCTGCATCAGATGTTGAACGAATCTGAAATGCAGGCCGATGAACTACAAAGAACCCTCAATTTATGCCTGCTATTAAAATGTGACCTATATCCACACACGTGACCCAGATCATGAAAAACATGCAGTGCTACACAATGTGATCATGTTATGATCTGATTGTTTGATCAGTCTACATTCTTTACATTCTACTAGATCACATTGCGTCCAGATTTATTGTAGGTGTAAATGCAGTGTGGATGAGATGACAACTTTAAACAACTCGCGTGCAGGTGTTGCAGTGGAGGTTGACATCCAGAAGCAAACAAGATCTCAATTGTATTTACTTGACACTGGTTATTGACCACTGCTACATTTATTGGGATAGGTGGTGTTTTCTTTCTTCTGACCCCATCCTCTTTGTTTAAATCTGTTTAGCCCTTTTCATTCCTTTTTCCTCCTCCATTACCCCTCACCCCCCTCCCTTCTGTGATATCTGATTGGTCTAAATTGGATTGCCCACTCCTCCCCATGGTCCAGAGGGCTATCGGCTAATTAGCGGTTATTAGTGTGTGTTTTCAGCGTGAGTGTGTTTGTGTGTGTGTCGGACAGAAATAGCACCTGATCCTGACAGGAAGCACAGCAGGATAATGACATTACCTGGATGACAGCCAATCAGGTGGCATGTTGAACTCCGTCCCCCTCTAAGCCAATCAGAGATCACAGGAGCACTAGATCAGGAAATGGAGCGAAAAGTCCCTGAGCTCTGACTGGAAGGCAGGCACTGTTTCTGTGTTCATTCAGTGAAAAGACAGGGAGGACCAACAATGTGTGCATGTTCACCTGGTAAGGCTGTTTGGTTTATAGCTATCATGAATGTAGTTGTTTACCTGGTTATGTCTTTGTTTTTTATTTGCTTGATTGCTCACTGTTACTTACTTGCTGAATTACTCATCATGTGTACAGACTGGTGATTTTCTGTAAATCAGAACTGAAATTTTAGATTATCATCTCATTTAAGGACACTACTTCTTTAATAAAACTAATCATACCAGTCCTCTGTTATGTTAAACTAAATATTTTTGCTTCACTTGGAGCCTGCGATGGGCAATTTTCATTATTTTTGGCAATTTATCGGCAGAACAATTAATGACAATCCTAAAAAAAGACTGATGATGTCTAGAAATGAATGCTGACAACAATGGTTAAATGCATCTGAATGTAATCTGTCATTTTTTGTGTGGTTGAGAGATTGGAAACATTTGATTTAAGGTTTAAGATATAACAAACACTAGCTGATATTAGAGAACAAGCAGAAAGCAGACACAGACTCATAATAGCATCATCTGTGTATATGTGTGTGTGGGTGGGTGTGTGTGTGTGTGTGTGTGTTGAGCCTGTCTAGCTGTGGTTATTGCTCCTGATATTGAATTAAGTAGCAGCAGAACATGTTGTTTTAGCCATTAGTGAACAGCCACCCACACACACGCACACACACGCGCGCACACACACACACAATATTGCTGCAGCAGAGGTCAGTTTGTTCTAACCTTATTTAATAGACAAACAGCATTTTGAGAAGGCATCCTGATTTCATCATTTTGAACACAGATGTCTGTTACATCTCTGTTTTGAAACAGCAGGTAGTGACCAGCTTAAGAAGTCTAAAAGATGTAAGAATTAGCATCGGCTCTGATATATGTGAACCAGTCATACTTTTCCTTGTTTTTTGTCAGACGAGATGAAACCCGAAGCACCGCAATGACGACAGCAGCCTGTTGCACCATGTACATTTGGTTTCAGACGACGTGTTTCATCCATGACTGGTGCGAAAATGCGTTTCAGTGTCGATATTAACAGTTAAACTTGTCTTTAGCAGGTGTGTGATCCTAAATACTGTACGGTCAATAAGTGTAATGAAGCAGCAGGGTATTTAGATTCATTATTGTACAAGAGAGAAGACACTAAATATTTTTAAAACCCTTTTATATGTGATACAATGTTTTTTTAGTTAACATATATTGATTGATATCTTTATTCTGAACATAGAAGAAGACAGAAATGAATAAAAGAAAAGTAATAAGTGAAAAATTATTTATCTCTAATTAATAATCAGTGAACAGTATGAGAACTTTATCAAGCACTGGTTTTTAGCCATCTAGGATGATGTGTTAACCATATGTGTATATCAAGGCTTTAGTCATGCATCAAAAACTACATTAAAATTAGTCATTATAGAACTAAAACTAAAAGTTCCTACATGCTGCTAAAGTTAACAAAATCTCAACTGAAATAAAACAAAATTAAATATAATGAAATGGCAACATTGTAATGACACTAGAGATTCATTTTAAATGCACACAAAATCTCTGGAATCAGACTGAGAACAATCCACATAGCTGTCTGGTTCTCAACTGGTGGGTTGGGACCCAAAAGTGGGTCATGGGCTCACTTGGAGTGAAAAAAAAACAAAAACAAACAATCTGTGATGTCAGATGTTTAATTGTGTCAAGTATTTGTCGCCATGTTAACACAGACTTTTGACTGATGAGGACGGCAGGTTACATTTCAGCTTGTATTATATTATTTTGTTCATTTTCATTTGAGTCATTATTTTATTCAATTTTGCTCATTGTCTTGATTCTTTTATTCATATTTCTTCATTTTTTCATTGATTATTTTTTTTAGTGGTGGCTATGTAATCAACAACTATTGTCACAACTGCTTCACAAAGTGCATTCAGGTGTTTCTTGATTGTTTTTGGATTAGTTTTGTTGTTTTTTTTGCCTCCATCAAGGAGGTGGGTTTTTTTGTTGTTCTTGTTTGTTCACAAAATAATAGATTAGGATAAAATTTTCAGGATAGGTAAGAAATGGCACAAGGACCAATTAATTAGATTCTGGGAGTGATCGGGATCATCATCTGGATCCAGAAGATTTTTAAAGGATTCTTCACCAATGTTAGATTTAAATCCAAATTCGGTCCCTTTTCGGTCCTGTTTTTTTTGTTGGTTTGTTTTGTTGATTGTTCGGTGCGAATGCAGAAATAGCATTAACCCAATGGTTGTCCAATTGTAAATTTTTCACTTTGTGTGTGCAATTGAGTTTTAATGTTTAAAGTGACCAAATTCAACATTGGTCGTTGTCACACCACAAATAACAGCTAGAAAATTTAGCCAAAAAACATAGGACAAATCCATCATAGACTTTATCAAACCACAAAGTTTGATCCAGATATATTAACCAAACTATAAACACTGTTGCCTATAACGTTGGAATAATTTGTTTTCAGACTATATTGTTGTTTGTTGCTCAAATAAATAAATGAGAAATGAGAAATGAGACACAGTCCTCTTGTTATTCCTACTTATATACTTCAGTAACCACCTTTTAGAAGAGATTGATCAGTAAAGTTTTGAGGAGATATACACTTCATCTTCAAGAATAAACGCCATTGTTACAATCATTTTACGAGAGGAGGTAAAAAATATTTTATTCCAACTTTATGGGTAACAGTGTATATATGTACCAACTTCTAACAAATGCAATTGTCTAGTTTGAATTCAATAAGTGTGTCCACATGTATCTTTATCTACAGACGTGTCAGACTGTTGTGGTTACATCTGTCTAAATAAAGTGAAATGAGAAGGGAAATTAAACAAACAGAGTGTTATTGACAAAGATAAACGTGACCTTAGGAAAATCGTTAAAACTGCAGTGGACTGAAATGTGAACCTTTAAAGTGCAGGAAGGCTAGTGAGTAGAAGAGAAAGGACGTACTTTACTGTCTGTGTGTCTTAGCAACATCATCCTAAATTAATCTGAGAGTGGGTGGGTTTATAAACCCCTGGGGTCCAATGATTAACCCCCCCCCCCCCCGTTTCATCTTATGTCTTTCCCGCTAATGTACAGACTCTGTGTTGTCTGGGTCTCACCTGTCTCTCTGAAAGCTGAGAGACTGTGGGGAAAACTAGAAGAAGGTAAGGTGTGTGTGTGTGTGTGTGTGTGTGTGTGGGGGTTCTGGGGTGGGATGAGATGGATCACTATGAAAAGAGATGAAGTACTGTCAAATTCAGGGTATTAGCCGATACTTTTTCCTGCTGTTTGAAACCCGCGGCTTAAAAGCTGCTGTGGCCAATTGATGACTTTTTCCTGGCTAAGGAGCTTCAAGCCGCAAATACAGACCAATGAAATTAGCCGCCATAGTTGTTATTGGTCACAGCGGACCAATGGAACTGCTCAAATTACGGTGAATCCAGATTACGGTGAATCCAGAGTTTTTCAGATCAGTCATTTTGCGCTTCATACACATACCCTCATCATGGAAAACACACAAAGAAATGCATGTGATGCAGCTTTAAAGTTAAAAGCGATCGACCTGGCTGTTGAAGAAGGAAATAGAGCTGCAGCAACATAAGTTTGGCCTCAATGAATCCATGGTGAGACGTTGGAGACGGCAGCGTGATAAACTGATTCAATGCAAAAAGATGACAAAATCTTTCAGAGGTATGAAAAGCAGATGGCTCGAACTTCAAAATGTTGTTGAAGACTGGGTGAACGTATGGAGAGCAGACGACTGAGGTGTTTCCACGGTGCAGATCCAACTGAAAGCAAAAACACTTTAGCGGTCGACTGTCTTGGTCTAAGATTTATGAGATGAAAAGGCCTGGACGACTCTGTGTCACAACTCCCTCCCAACTACCAGGAAAAAAGTTACAAACTTTAGCAAATTCACTCATGGGACCAGAAAACATCATAAATATGGATGAAGTATGTACCTTTGACGTTTGACCTGCCTCTCACTAGGACTGTTAACAAAAAAGCTGAATCGTCCGTTACGCATTTCACTTGTGTTTTGAGCTGCACAGCATCCGGACCAAAGGACGCCCCCAACCAGCTGTGCCACAGGTACTGCTCGGAAAATAACATTTATTTTAGTAAAAGTTAAAAAAATCGTTGGGTGTAACATTTTTCTGTGTGAATATCCTATGTTATAACATGAAAATTAATGGCTTATAGTCAGATGCAGTTTATGTATGGACAAAGTAGTTTTTTTCCCTAATTTTTAGTGGGAACCGCTTACGTTCAGGTGCGTTTTATAGCTCGGATTTTACGGTATCAGGTTGATGTGGCGGGAGGATCTGATGATTTGATCTCTTTGGGGCTGGTGCCGCACACTGTCTCACTGCAGCTGTAAAACTGTCCATGCGTCATGTCGGTTTACAGTAAGAATCGACTGAAAAGACTGATGACTCAGCTTTTAACAGAGACCCACGAAGGCTGAAGCTAAAAATACAAAACTAAAATGGGAGCTACAAGCAGTACGGAGAGAAGAGAGATATACTCTATACTACCAGTCAAAAATGTGAACACACCTCCTTCACATTGTTCATTTATACTGAAGACATCCAAACTATGACAGAACATGTAACGAAAGAACACAAAAAACTATTCAACAACCCAGACTGTGTTTTCTATTTAAAATTGTAGACAAAATAGACAGATTTAGCTTTGGTGCCATTTCTTGTCTTTTTAATGTGCTTCAGTCCATCAGAGGAAGGATGGGTACTGTGTCAATAGTCCCATTAGTGCTACTACAACTACTGTACAAGTCCATATTACAACAAGAAACAGTCAATCTGAAAAATCTCAAGAAATCTGAACGTGTCCCCAAGTGCAGTCTCCAAAACTATCAAACCCTGTGATGAAACTGTCACTAATAAGGACTGTCCCATGACAGGAAGACCAAGAGATACACTTATCCTCTGCTGTAGAGGATAAGTGTATTAGAATTACCAGCCTCAGACACCACCATTTTACAGCACCTCAGTTAGTGTTTGATGGTTTTCACAATCTAACGTGTTCTGAGTTTTTTAACGCTATCACAGTGAACAAAGGTTAGGGTTGTTAAAAATAAAAAAATAAAGAAAAAATGCTTCTACAGTAATCTTACCTATATAAATGTGTATCACAGCATACCTTTTTCCCATATTGCCCCAAAATATGGGAAAAATAATTCTTTGGAAAATGAGTTCAAAATAGGCAGAGTTAGAATGGGTGTAGAGTTGCACTTCAATGTAAGCTGAATCATCACTGACATGCCTGTAAGAACGGCTGTTATCATTCAGTCACAGAGATTTCTGTTTGTACTTCTTATAGCAAATGAAAACTAGAAACCAAAACCAGCAGTCAAACAGCATTTACCTGCAGGAAAAGTAAGTTTGGGTTTTGTTTTTCTTCTGTGTTAATGTTTGTACCATGACATAAAAGAATACAGTATCTTTGCACAGTATGAGACCTGTCAAAGGTTTTGTAGGTAAATCATATTTTCAATCATGTACCGTATTCTTTCAACCTATCTTCTCCAGCTCATACGACCATGGACCATAAATTATGTTCAACTCAAACTGCATGACTAAGTTAAAATAAAAAAGAAATTTCAAAACCTAAATAACTCTCCTCATACCATAAAAAAACTGGTTCAAAAATTCTGAAATTTGAATTTGTTAGGATGCTTTAAAATGTCTCTCTCTCTCTCTTTCTCTCTCTCTCGCTCCCTGTCTCTCGCTCTCTCTCTCTCTCTCCACTCAGTACCTGGCTGTGGATGTGAGGAGGCTGAACGTCAGTCTCCTTCGCTGGTTTCGAGAGGGTGTAGCAGCCGCTCTGGCCATTCCTGCAGGACACGTCCACATCAACCGACTCAATGTAAGAAACTTTTCACACTAAGGATAATGACTTTTTTTTTTTACTTGTTTGATTAACTGAATATTTGATGAAATTGCAGGAGAAGAAGAATGGCATCGAGTTCTTTGTGTCCTCTGGTAGAAGGGGGGCATCTGAGCCTCGCCCAGCTGAGGAGGTCATCCAATCACTAAATGTCAGAATCCTTCACCGTCACCTGGGGCACTTTGGCATCACTGAAGTCTCAACTGAGGTCAGTGCCCCCCCCCCCTTTACAAAAAAAGGGGTCTTGTCTTTCATGCAGACCACATGTAAGGGATGTGTGCACCAGTGTCTCCTATAAGTCTATGGTTTTAACTGTTTCTCTGTTTCCTAGGTAACAGAAACTTATTAGTCGCCATGGAGATGGACAGATAGGATGGATTGGGATTATTAGAGAGCAGAGTGGTGGTGCTAAAACTTTAATGTGACTATTAAAGGCCCATTGATCAGCCTGAGGAAGAACACAGCAGCTTTACAGATGGCACTAAATTGAATCACTTTCCCTCCCTTGTATAAGGAATGTAACAGTTCTGCTGTAATAATATCACAGGAACAAATTTGAAACTCAGGGTACACATCAACGAGGTCTGTCAGATCTGTGCCTGTATTAAAGGAATAGTCCACTAAAAGTCTTTATGACTGTCATCAGCTGCTAATTAATTACAAACATATTGTGTAATCTGTAAATGATGTGTTCAAAGTCATTTTCATGTGGCTCAATCAAATGCAAAATCAATGTGCTGTATGCAATGTGAATGGATGCAAGTGGCTTCAGTTTTTTCAAAGTTTCAGCTAGAATGAAAACTTCAAAGATGGAAAAGCCTATCAATAATGAGATTCCCTGAAGTCACAGAGAGGAAAACAAATGTATTGCTGCTGTATGTGGTTCATTTAATTGGACTTACAGTGATAGGAAACCAGAAGGAAATCCAGTAATGTAAGTTATTGAAATAGATATCAAATATCAATCAATTTGAATGTGGATTTAAAGTATGTAAGTTTTCTTCCTAAAATCACAAACAAATAGATATTCACATCCCTTAATTTCTCTTGTCATCCCTTCAGTCCCTCTGTCAGTGTGTGTTGGAGGATTCAGCTCCGCAGATCCTCCCCTCTGCCTGGATTTTCTATTTTTCTCTTTTTTGGGTCTGATTGTTCCCTGCACAACCCATTTATGCAGTGAGGAGTGTGTTTGTATCTCCAGCCAATCCCAAAGTCGTGTTGGTATCTCCAGCCAATAAGAGTGTTCCACAGCTCATTTGGGCAGAAGTCCCGTATTTTCCGCACTATAAGGCGCACCGGATTATAAGGCGCAGTTGCGTCATGCATCCACCAGATGGCGGTGTGCTACAACAGAAGCTACAG
>JAQQAE010021156.1:0-10525 GCA_029823295.1 Pseudamia nigra | reverse complement strand
AACCTCTCTTATCTTTTTAAATGGGTGAACTTGCACATTTTTACATTTCCCAATAATTATTGTCCCCACTGTACCATATCATACCATACTATACCATATCATACTGTACCATACCATATGGTACCATACTATACATACCATAATGTACTGTACCATAATGTACCATACATACCATATGCACCATATCGTACTATACCACGATACATCACACCACACCATATTGTATCATCTTTGTCTATAGAGCACTTTAAAAACAACAGCTTGGTAAACCAAAAAGCTGTACAATAAAATAAACATAAAAAACAAATGTGGGCATTAATAAAATACAGAAAATAATCACAACCAAGAATGTAAAATATGCAAACACAGGTGAAAACAGGGGGGCTTAAAAATAAGGGTTACTAAACAAAAACACTAAAAAAGAAGACCATAACAAAAACATTCACTGTCTCAGTCTGGGACAAAGGCCAGGGAATTAAAGTTTTAAACAAGATTTAAAAACAGAAACCAAGGGAGCGTGTGTGTTGTGTAGAAGGGTCTCATTCTAGAGTTTAGGACCCAGAACCAAAAAAGCCTGATCTAAGTTTCAATCTAAGTTTCCTTTTTTTTTTGATTTGGAATGACTAAAAGCATCTGGTCAGATCACCTGAGCGAACAAGAAGATATAGGTGCAGCAGATCTGACAAATAAAAAGGGGCACATACATTCAAAGACTTGAAATAAAAGAATGTTAAAACTGATTTGTAAATGAACAGGAAGCCAATCAAAAGAGGCTAAAACTGGGGCGATGTGCTTTCACTTCTTTGTAAAAACAGGACAGCAGCATTTTCGACCAACAGAAGTCTAGCAATGGAAGCCTGGCTAATTATAATTGTATCAAAGCCAGCAATAAAGGGTTTCAAAACACATGCCTCAATGGTTATTTTTAACACTGCTACTGGTTTTCTTAGGGCACTACAAATCATTTAATGTCTTTTTGTCATATTCCTTGGTGTATGGGATAAGTATACTTGGCCAAAATTAGCTTTAATGCCACTTATTGCTTTTTCCAGGACTTTAGAAATTACCGTTACAGCTTGCCAATGGTACCAGGACTCAATGTGGACTTGGAGGCTCAGAGGACCTGCATCAAGATACCCACCTCCAGTTATAATGAGGTAACACCAAGGGTTTGAATGCACCTAAGTTGATCATACATAACTTTGTCATTTTCACCAGTGGTAATGAGTCCCTGTTTGTCCTCCAGATGATGAAGGCTTTGACTAAGTCCAATGAGCATGTTTTGGCCATTGGGGCCTGTTTCAATGAGGCTGCAGACTCCCACCTCATCTGTGTTCAGGGAGACGACGGCCAGTACCAGACCCAAGCCATTAGTATCCACAACCAGCCACGCAAAGGTACAGCAGCACATGAAGCATTCACCAATGACACAATTTCAGAATAAAAGATATGATAGTACGTATAAATTAAGGAATATTTTATGCTATAGTGGGGTGGGGTGATGGGGCCAAACACACTCATGATAAAAAAATTTTCATAGCAGTCAACATTGATTATTGTCACAATAAGTGAAATTTTTATTTTATGCTACATAAGTCATAGGTGAAAGCAATTTTTTGTGGGTGTAAATTATTTTATGCAACAAGACAAAAAACACTGTAAAAGACAAGATGCAAAAATGTGAAAAATCACTACAAGATAAAAACACCACATAAGTAAATACAGTCAAGTATATGACAAAATACACAATCAAATCCCAGCACGGCAGTGATTTGTTGGATTATTTGCTGCAATGTCTTAATAATGGAGCAAAACCTTAAAAATGGACCACCAGATCACTTATTAGAGGGTCCAAATAAAACATTTGAGACCATGATGACTCATGACAAAAATGTATTCACTTAATGTTTTCAGAGAGAAGCCATTGCCCACTGGTAGGAACCTGTCTGAGGTGTAAGAGGTGGATATATGGCTCCTGGTCTCTGGTTGTTACCTTTACGACCCAATTCCACATAAAACTTGCTGTGTAATTAAAAAAAATAAAAAACCAGGGATAACAACAATCAAAGAAACAATAAGCCAACGTATTTGTGACAGCCAAAGTTACTTATTTTAACTATGTAATAAGTTTCACACAAACTAACCTTAATATTAAGTGAGGGAGAGTGAAGCTACAAAAATCAGGCCTAATCTAGAAGCTAACGAAGGGAAATCAAAGAAAACAAAAGACCAGACTGCTAAACTAAAAACGGACTTCGGAAACAATACAAGGTGTGGCACCAACCAAATAATCCTAGTGTGTCTAACAGATATATTATGTGGGAACGTATAGGGTACCCCAAATTAACTAATCCCCACTTTCCACAACTCAGCACAATAACAGAATTTTAACTTAAAATCATCAAGGACACAACGCCACTACTCAAACAATTCTCAGAAAGTGTAGCTACACAGTCTCACAAACCAGACGATCAAAGCTCTCAGGTGGCAGGCAGAGAGTGAGCTGCTGCCCGACGTGTGGCCTTTATAGCAGCAGGGCCGGATCCTGATTGGTCACAGGACAGGGCGAGACACTGAAGTGAGATGGGCTGGAGAGTGATCGAGTAACGAGCACAGGTGGAGGCGCTCAGCAGTTACCTGTGGACAGAGAGGAGGCGAGAAGACACACACACCACAACAATCCTGTCCCTCTTCTGCATGTAACAGTTACATGTAGTCGACCAGGTCGTGGTTGGTCTGCTGTCGTTCTTTTGGCCAAATAACACTAGTGTAAGAGAACTATTGTGGAGTGGTCTGCCCTGTCTTCAGCATTCCAATGGCTCGATCCTGGTCAGGTTTCCCCGGTTGTGGTGTTGTTACAGATGTCATTTACAATGGTCACCAATGGTTTTGATGTGATTTAATATGAAACGTAATGTTAGTACTGGTGACGAGTGAATGATTAGATGAGTGAGAGAGAGAGGGAGAGAGAGCTTCTGCTTCCTTGTGTGGATGATATTGATGATGTTGTCCTTGTGAACTGTCAGCCTATTACATGGCGGTGTTTACGTTCCCACAACACTTGCACTACTCACAATAATCATTCAAGTGTGAACACATCCTACATGTTGGCAGTTATCATAAAGGCAACCATATGTGTATTTGTACAACTAGTTTTATTGATTGAGAAGAGCGCTGCATAAATCAGGCCAAAATTAGAGTCTTGCATTATTGAATCCCTTGAGTATACAGTACATTGGTTTTCATGACCTTAAATAAAAATTAATAAACACAATACGAGTTGATAATCAACAACATAAAAATGATGTAAAGGAAGGTTTTAAACTCTTATTGACATGGCAAACACTTATCATGGTTAAATTCTAATGACAAAATGTGGTAAATAAGTGAAACCAAGCAAAACAACAAAATTAAATACTGAAACCAAATAGAGAACAATATTTTAAGATAAATCTTCATCAAATGTCACAGTATCAACAATTGGCATTTTATTGCCCTTATATTACCCTGTAGTTTGCTATACTGAATAACATAAAATGAACAGTCTTTTAAGTGTAAATGAAGCAAATGTACTAAAATAAATGGCTTAGTTTAAATGTTTCACTCAGTTTAAGTTTGAAATTGAAAGGAAATTTCAAAACTCCATAGAAATCTCAAGTAAATCAGGTACATGGGAGAAAATTGTGGTCAGTGTTGAAAGTCATCTTTACACTTAAAAACATACATACAGTCGCAGTTTAGGTCTTTACCACAACACTGGGACAGATTGAATTAAAGTCTTATATAGAAATTCATTTAACACATTCAGAGATAAGAAAAATGAGATATCGTCAGTCTTCTCAGTCTTCAGTCTGCCATCATCTGTGGTGTTGAACACTCTGATGGTGGTGGGATAAAGGATCTCCTATCCCACTCAGTCCTGCAGTGTAGTGATGTTAGTCATCTGCTGCAGCTGCAGTTCTTTCCATTTTTTTGGCATCTTTGTCCCACCGATGTATCCGGCAGTTCAGCAGATGAGTCTGGGCAGTCACTGTACAGCCAGGTCTCACAGAAGCACATGAGGCTAGACTCTGAGAACTCCCTCTGGCTCCTCACCAGTGCCTCCAACTCATCCGCTTGGGTCCGTAGTGAGTTCACCTTGCTCATTAGTGTAGGCAGAAAAGGCTTGTGCTTCAATCTTCTGCCTTTTACTCCTGCACCAGGCCTGCACACACATAGAGTCCTTCACAGATCTAGTGAGTTTGGCTGGTAGAAAGAAAATCCAAAAAAGCAGTGTATTTGCAAAAATAACAGGAAAAAGTGGAGAAAAAGCAGTGAGCTGTTGTCAGATGCTGCCACCTGTACCGGCGCATCCTAGATCACCTGAGGGAAGATTCTGTTCTTGTGTACCATTTGCCAGGAGTCAGTGGGTCAAACAGTTGCCTTCCAGGGTATGAACTGTCTTTTATGATGGGCTCTGGAAATTTAGCAGATGTTTATAATGTCTTCTAGGGCAGGAAAGAACAGTCAGTGATTAATTCATGCCAGATGCTATTTTCAACCCATGTGTTCATAGCCGAGTGTGCTGTTTACACCCATGAGCTGCATATGACCCCGTTACACTATGTTATCTGTACCTGCCTACAAAGCATTTTGGCAGAAAAGCTTTCCTACAGTATCTTCAGTCAATGTTGTGAAAGGTTCTATTTTAACCCAAACCATTATCTTTTAACCCTAAATTTCACCTTAATACTACAGTAAATATAACCTAATGAGTTTTGGTTTGTAATCCTAACTGAGTACTTTGGTGGCTCTATTATAAAATAAATACATAAATAAATATTGGAAACTAGGCTAAATATTGTCTTTACTTCATGCAGGAATCGAGAATGTGTCTATGTTCCCCAATATCTATGGCTGTGTTTCAAAGGGCCTACTACTTACGAATGGCATACTGATTCTGAAAATGGCAAGTAAACTGATTTGGACAAATTTTGCAGTATGCTTTCAGTTTGTCTGCTCAACATACTGCATCCCACAATGCATCGCATTAGTCCCTTCTCTTCTTCATAACCCAATGTTGGGCTGCAATCAGCATAATAAGTGCAGTATTCCCACCAGTTTGGACCAGACTTCACTATACAAACACAACAAATACAGACAAATACAGTATGTCCATAAAACTCTTATAGTGTGATATATTTTCATATGTATGATTATTTACAGTAAAAGAATGGCATGTTACTGCAGTTAGACACAGCTAATGAGCAGCTGGGACTAAAGAGAGACAAACACCAGCGCCTAATATAAACAATTTGCAGTTTGCACGTAACATGCTTTCAGTTAAAGCTTGATTTATTGAATATGAAAGAAGGATTAAAATTTATGACAGCCGTGATGCAGATAAATTTATTGAAGATCCATATTGTGTAAAGACATTTTATTCGACCTCACCCTAAACTACTAACACTGGAGGAAAGCAAAAATAAAACTGATGACATTCATTGCTTTAGTCTTAGTTCAAAAACATGAAAACTATTTTTGTTTCTTTCAACTTTTCAAATTTCACTCAAAATCATTTATTTTCACTACTAGTGTCAGTCTGTTTTAGTTTTTATTAACTGTAATCATTCATCCTCTTAGTTTTTCTTCAATTTTCTCCTTTGCTTAAAAAACCCTTAAGCCTCTTAAAAGTCTTCCTCACTACTCCCAGCAGTTTGTCACCTTAGAAGCTCATTTAAGGGTTAAGATGTTTTAAAAATCACCTTTTTCTTTACTAGAATCTAGTCTTAAAATTATATATATATATAAAAAAGACACCCACATTTCTAAGAGCCCTCTTACAATTATGGCCGCGGTCTTCGCTAGGAGCTACTCCTTGCACTCCTTGCATCTTTAAAAATGCTTTATGAATATGGCAGACTGAAGCATCACTGTGGTATCTTCAGCTGAAATTTAAAAGACGTTCTAGAGATATGTATGGATTAAATGAAGTTAGTAAAAAGGATATGATATGTCTTCTTTAATTTATTCTGTTTTAATAAGGCACTGATGAGGCACTTTATCTGCTGCTCATACCTGATTGTGCAACAAAACCCTGAATGCTAACTCCTCCCGGGACCAAAGGACATTCAACTATTCCACTTGTTCAATGTGGTTTGTTGACTGAAGTGCAGTTTGCCTTATATGGCACCAGATGGCAACATATGGCAGTTATTATTGTCATGCCCATGTAAAGAATTGGCAAATAAGAAGTCATGTCACTCATCTGATGATCATTTGCTTCTTCTGTTGCAGTTACTGGATCATGTTTTTTCATCTTCAGCAGTGCACTGAAAGCCTCTGCAGGATACCTCGCCAAGTCTAGCATCGTAGAAGGTACGACGTCCACTCAAAGGGAAGACAGGTGGACACTTAGAGGACTTTTCATTGTTCACATGTTGTTTTAGTGCTTAAGCAACCTTCTTCATGACTGTTTCATTCAGAATGTGTTGATCTTTGTATGTGTGTGTGTCTGTGTACATTTAAACAGACTGTTTGTCTAGGCATGTCTACATGTTGATACATGTGAGTGTGTGTCTTCCTGTTGGTGTCTGCCTGTGTGTGTTGCTCCTGTATTGCTGTCCCTCTCCCCAGATGGGCTCATGGTGCAGATCACTGTGGAAACCATGGCGGAGCTCCGGCGGTCGCTACGGGAAATGAAAGACTACATTGTCACCTGTGGGCGGCTTGACCAATCAGAGAGCCAGGAGCTTGTTTGTGTACAGTGGGTGGAGGAGAAATGCACTGTGAACAAGGGGTGAGGGGATCTGTAGCTGCATCTGTTTAATGTTCAGGATGAAGCCAGACAACAATTTAACCATGTTCATATCTAGAAAAAAAGTGTTCTAGAGGCTTTTGAGTGACTATAGATGAAGTTAAAAGTTCAAGTCAGGAAGTATTGTAAAAATGGACAAAACCCCCAAAGCTAAACTGAAGTTAAAAAGCCATCATATTATGTAATCTTCTGTCCGTGGTGTCCTGACTACAGATTATTACATTTTGATTGCTCTAGGTCAAAGGTTAAGGAGAAAAAAAAATTGCATTTCTTAACTTGTGGAAAAGGAGTCATGGACAATCAGCCGAAAATTCGAATATTTGATTCTAATTTACCAAAGATGC
Organism: Pseudamia nigra; assembly: GCA_029823295.1. Classification (NCBI taxonomy): domain Eukaryota; kingdom Metazoa; phylum Chordata; class Actinopteri; order Kurtiformes; family Apogonidae; genus Pseudamia; species Pseudamia nigra. The sequence goes on along the minus strand of JAQQAE010021156.1, from coordinate 3,385 downwards.
ATTAAAATATCCAAGTGTCCAAATCTATTGTCACAGAATTTTTGGCATTAAATAGTCAAAGGTCAAGGTGTTGTTCTAAAAATCACTGTATCTGAGGATTTTGTGATAGATTTATTTCAAATGGATGAAACTGATATGATAAGTTACAATTCTAACAGAAATGATGGAAAATGGTTGGCAGTAGCTCAGTAACCTTACCTCCAAACCAATATGTTCTCACTCCAGCGTTGAATTCAACCAAAATGTCAAAGTTTTGGTGAGTAACCCTTTAACATGCATCCTGGATGCAAAGGTGCTACATTTTGTAATGAGACACACTTTGCTGTGCATCCTGGAGGTGCGAGATGCAAAAAACACAATCACCACAGCTACAGCTTCAGTAAGTTGATTAAAACCTAAAATTATTTGTTTAGAGTAAGGCAAAAAGGGTTGGGGTGAAGATAAAACAATAAGAAAATGTACAAAAATATGGATAGTGACATAGACAAAAACACACATGTACAAAAGCACATGGCATGAAGTGGGAGAGGAGCCCTAGCCCTTGGAATCCACAACCACCTCATCCCCCTCCTTCTAAGAATTTACCAAACTTGATAACATCACCTGGATGACATCTTCAATGGATATTGCTCTCTGCATCCAATATCCTGCAGCTGGTTTACAGCAGAGTAAACTGTGCTTCAATCAACAGTTTTAAGAGACAAAAATGTATGTAAAAATAAGACAATGGTCAATGATATAAAAACACTGTTAATGTCAACATATTAACCTTTTAATACATTCTCAAATAGATCAAAACAATATCATCAAATTTATCTAATAAATAAAACCTAACCAAGCTACAATAAATGTGTTATTTTAACTTGGGTAAATGCTGCCTGTGCTGTCCACATCTCTGCCCACACTGCCGGATGATTCAGTACTCGGACGTGGTACCTTCAAACAATTCCGTGCTTTTAACCTTGCGCCCTTGTCACATGCTTCATTATGTTCGACATGGTTCCACCTTTGTACACAAGTCCTTTTTAACCATAGGTGTCCTGCACATTATACTGCTGCAGGCTGCAGTCCTGGTGAAGTAAAGTCACACTTTCCACCAATTTGTTTTAGGCACTTTACCAAGGCTTGGCTACCAGTTAATCTAACTAAGCTCATTGCCTACTCCTGTTAGTGCAGCCTACTGTTGCCTGCAAGGTTGGATTCTACCCATTGGAGGGCAGTAATGGACAGGTCACTGAGCACAGAGGATAGGAAAAGTTCTGTGTTTTTTGCTGTGACTACAAAACCACCAAAATCGGCTTAGTGGTTAGTTAGACACATGTTGTCACCGGTTCCATATACTGTAGGTACTGGCGTTTGGTACCCATCCCTAGTCATGTATCATGTAACAATGTGTCCCAGCGACTCACAGGATACAGTACCTTCTGCATTGCTGAAATGCAAAAGCTTTTGACATCAGAGCTGAATTCAACATGCTAGGAATGGGAATGGGCTGACTGTTATTATTCACCTGAAGTAGAATATGGCTTTATGTCTTAAAGTTTATGAGTTGGTGCTTTACATCGTCCCTGTGTGGAAACAGATCTGCCATGATGTAGAGCTGTGCTTTCTGCAAGCTCTGTAATTCAATATGAAACAAAATTTTTAACTCTTTTAAGTGATTGTGAAGTTTCCAGAACCACCTTTTCAAACCCCACCTAACATCACTTTTTTGTCTATTGAGTAACTTTCTGGCCTATAAAATAGTTGCATCATATTTCTGTTCTCCAGAGTAATAAGCCCTATTGATGGGAAATCCATGGAATCCATTAGCAGTAAGAAGCTCTTCCAGAAGTCAGAATACAAAGAGAATGGGAAGATCATCCGCTGGACTGAGGTATTTTGATTAAGCCACAAAAACCAACTAAACAGGTTTTTTTCTACTTCCACAGCATAACATTTTGTCTCTTTATGTTGTTTAGGTCTTCTTTTTACAACGGGCAGATCACCATAAAGGAGATGTGACCGACTCTGCTGAACACAACCGGTTAATGGAGCGGATCGCCCGGGCCTTTTGTCTGGCACTGTGCCCACATCTGAAACTGCTGAAAGAGGACGGGATGGCCAAGCTCGGCCTGCGGGTCACGTTTGACCCTCAGGAGGTCAGCAATAAACTCGAAGCATTGGACATTGGGGAGTTGAATTACCTATTGTTGCAGAGGTGTAGAAGTGTGAAAGCATCAGGTGTCGTACATTGTTCATTGTTGTTGAGGAGAATAGATCCAGCTGGTGCAAAAATAGGTGGATAACATTTAAAGAGCTGAGACAGCGAGAGACTTAAAGGTCCCATACATTTACAGTGTTTTCAAGCTGGTACTGATGGTTCAATGTCAAACACAGTAATGACTCTGATGTCCACACGTATAAATGCAGACAACAAATGTTTCACACAGTATGTATACTCAAGGTGTTTAATAATCCACCACTACTCACAGGTGTAGTTTGTGTTTCATGCATTTGGCCACTTATATATGGTTTCTCATTAGCTTTTAAAGAATATCCTGGGTTAATCATTTACAAAACAAACACAAAGGACCAAAAAATGTCAAGAAACAAAAGTTTTTGCATGTATTTATATGTGACTATAGTCTCTGCTGCTGTGACGGTGGCGGAATCTGTTTCTGAGGTGTTAGAGGTGGACATATGGCTCCTGGTTATCGGTTGGTACACGTTGTTGACCAGGTTGTGGTTGGTCTGCTGTCGTTCCTCTGGCCAAATAATGCTGGTGTAAGCACACTATTGTGGAATGATGGACATTTACTGCCCTGCCTCCAGCATTCCAATGGCATGATCCCGGTCAGGTTGCCCCAGTCGGCATTCTTACAGATGCCATTACCCCCAAAGCTGTGATGTCTTTTTGTAGGCATTGTGAGTTCTTCCCCAAAAGTGTGTTTTGATACATAGTCAGATGTGATCAAATCCAATATGTTGGGAATTATAAAGACAACTAAACATGCACTTGTACAAGTAAGAAAAGCTCTTCAAAAACTGGGCCAAAAATAGTGATGTGTTAGTAAATCATTCATCTCTGTCTGTGAAAGACTCTTTATTGTGCCATGCATGCTCTGATTTCACAATGAGGTGTTGTAACCTGTCACGACAAGAGCACGGACCGACAGAACCAGGACTTAGGCGCCAGACTCAGAGTATAGTGGGTGTGACAGAGTTTATTCAACACACACGAACGTCAAAAACACACAGGGGCAAGCGAAAGGCGGGTCGAGGAGCGAGCGGAGAGTAAGGGGGCCGAGCAGACGGGGAATCCAGAAAACAGTCCGGGGTCAGGAAACGAGCAGGCAGATAATCCGGGGGCAGTCCAAGGGTCGGGAATCAGGCAGGCAGAATG
>JAQQAE010021155.1:0-10525 GCA_029823295.1 Pseudamia nigra | reverse complement strand
AAATCATCGCCAAAGTGCACCCCATCCAAGAAGGTATCTCCATTTCCAACAATGGTCCAACTGATGTGCTGAATCTTGGGGACCTTTAACAGCTAGTCCTATTAAGAAGTCATATTAAACAATAAAATTTGATCCAGATATGGACAATATTCCAGATATAGTTGACCATAATGATTATACTTACAGGGGTTGAGGAAAAATAGCAACTGAAAGGTAGTAAATACAGCTATAGACATGAAACTGACACCAAATTGTAGTGGAAAGTCTGCTGATTCAGTAATGTCCCCACGGATTTGACGTTTCTTCAACATTTTCAGCACTAATTCCAGAAGAGAAGTACCATGATGGAAATATTTTTTTCATGAATAACCATCGAGCAAATGATAAAACAACATTAAAAGTGACCATTTCTATAACTTTATCATTTGTTTTCATTGTTGCCTCCCACTACAAAGAGAAACTGAGCTGCCTTGGAGGAGGTCGGTCCTCTCTGAGTGCTTTATAATTACTTTAAGATATGATCAGTCAATCCGAAAACTTAATGGAGTTACAAGTCACAGAAAGTCACAGCTGCCAGTATACTTCTTAGAGGGCCTGAATACACCATATGGAATCATAAAAAACAACTAGCTTCATTGCTTTTTTGACAGAAGTTGGTATTTTTTGAAATGGGTCTGTTGGAGTCAAGGTGCTTTGGAACCAGCATCATGCAGCTGCCCTCATACTGTGCAATTACACTTTAAATTACCCCCACATTGGCTTTAATTTCAAGCTGCAGTTGTTTGGGGTTTTTATATTAACCTGGCTTGTGAATGCATTTCTGTCTTTTCCTGTTTCCTTGTCATACCCGCACCATATTTCCCTAATCAATAGAAATAATGTCTGAAGTTTCAAAACTAGGCCCCGAGTATGTAATAAACCAGATTGATTTATTAATAGAGTCAAATGAAGTGGTTCAGCTCTCTGATAAAAAAAGTATTTTTAAAAAGACATTGTGAAGATGTGTGTTGAACCATGACATCAAATACATACTGTACAAATCTATATTATGAAAAGAAATAGTTAAGCAAAGAGAAAAGATCAAAACTTTGAGAAATGCAGTGAAAAGAAAGAAAACAATGTCATTGTGACAAATCTCAACCCCAGGAAACAAAGACCAAGAACTACCTTGAGAGTTTGTCGGAATTGGTGCCACGACAAATAAATGGTGTTGAACTTACATAGTGGCGTGATACCCTATGGATACCAAAGTGCTTTACACTGCTTTACATTCACCCATTTACATGCACATTCACACATCAGTGACTAGGAGCAATTTAGGGTTTAGTGTCTTGTTCAAGGACACACCTGTCTGTGGACATGAGAAGCTGGGATTGAACTGCTAACCTTCTGGTTCATGGACAAACTACTCTACCTAGTGAGCCACAACCACCCCTTTAAAACTATTATACAAATGCAATACAAAACCAGGACCTGAGTATGTAATAAAGCAGATTTATTTATTAATATAGTCTCATGAAGTGGCTCAGCTCAGTGATGAGATATTGTATTTTTAAAACTACATTAGGTGCATTTCCATCACCTCAGTTAAATGCTTCTTTTAAAAATGGACATTTAATTTCTTGACGGAAACACCTCAAATATGAAAAAAAGTTTGAAATTTCACATCAAAAACTTTATTGCTTAAAGTCACAAGTCTGCTGTAATGAAAAAAGAAGACAGATGGAAACACAAAGTAAAAAATTTGGCAATAACGTTAGCCAATGACATAGGCTGCAGCTAAGCTGCTAAGCTAACAGCGAAGCTAAGGCTACAACATGATCCCTCCATCTCCTCTGACTAGCCTTGAACACATCCACGTAAACACAGTGATCACTCAGCTAGAGGAGACAACTTCAAGTTTGTAGTAACGATAGGCAGATACAGTAGCTTCAGACTGATGCTTTTTTAAAAATAACGTTACATGAGGCGCCTGTTGGCTGCCGCGTCATTAGGGAGCGCTTAACATGAGCGCACCTTAATGTCAAGTAAAATTCCTTGTATGTGTAAAAGCATGCTTGGCAATAAAGTTCATTCTGATTCTGATTCTGATTCTGATTCTGATTCTGATTCTGACATCCATTTGCCCATACCAGTCTTAAAATTAGCGACCTGCTTGCTGTGGTTAAGATGTTCAAAATGTAGTTGAGCACATATGCACATTTTCTTTACTGAAATTCTGAAAATACACTTTTAAAATGCTATACTTGAGGGTGGAAACCCAGGTAGTGTAGAAATGTGTGTTGAACCATGTGACAATTTGAAACCTCTGGTTCGAATGAAGCACATTATTCGAAGGTGTTCTATTCTTTTGGCCACACTGCTGTATATTCCCACAGGCGCTGTCAGTGTACAAGCCCCTCCAAACCCTTTCCCTCTCTTCCTCGTTAAACCAGCATCTGCTGAGGTAAGAGGCCTGAAACCCCCAACCACATACACACACATCTACACACAAACATTCACTCTCAGCCCCCCCATCCCTCACCCCTCCCTCGCCTCACACTCTCTCTAGCCTGCCATCTGCCACAGAGTTGGACAAGACCCCACTTACACAGCAGCCGCACAAACACACAAGCACACACCCTCAATTCAAACCCACACATTCACTGGAAAACATCTCTACTACAGACACACATGACTGCACACAAATATACAAACATCCACATTCACAGTGCACAACCCCAAAGTTAGCCAGGCTGCATTTTTAATGAGCAGCCCCCCATGAACAAAACAGCTTGTGGGGTCATAACAGTTTCAAGCGAAGCCCCGCCCCACTAAACAGAGCCAGTGAACTCGTCGCCTTTTCTCTGCAACTGGCCTGAAGAGGGGGAGACAGGGAGGACAGAGAGGGGAGAACAACAAACTCTAATTACTCCTCTGTGGCTCTCGGCCCTCTTCAGCATTTTTATTTCAGAGTTAAAGGCTGAAGGAGGCAAGAAGGGAGAGGAAAGGCGAGGTCAAAGCAAGCAGAAAAAAACAGAGCAGTGCTGATTGAACATGAAACCCCACCCTGTGGCGCTCCTTCGACTCGTCTGTGCTCTCCCTCTCTGCTTGTTGTACATAATGCCCCCTCGCTTTCACTGCAATTGTTCATCACCCCTCAGTTATCCACAGTGAATAATGATGTTTCCTCTCAGAGAGAAACCGGGAGAGGAGCAGGCCTAAGGCCATGCATTCTGATGGTCTAAGCATTCCCCAGTTACACTCTGCTCGGGCAAAATCAACATTGCATTAGGGAGGGAGGATGCCTTGGCTTCCTCCTGCATCCATATTCTCTCAGTGTTGTGTTTGTTTTACTCATTATTTACAATCTGTATCACCCGAAAGTCCTTCTGCATTTCCCTACTCCTGCTACTACACAGAGATGCAGCGTGAGAGGAAGAGTGGATGCAAGAGGATGATGCTGTTGCCTTGTACACACAGACCCGTGTGAATTAGTAGCAGCGTGTCGACTCTCTGGGGATGTTTGTTCTCGCCTGGCCCTGCCATGCTGCCATCACTGTCACCCGGACGAAGCCTGTAGAGGAAAAGCCACTTCAGGAGAGCTTCCTTTCTCAGAGATGTTAAAGACGAAGAGACAGCTGTGCCCTGATTCAGAGTTTCTGGCTATTTCCAAAAGGCTGCTCAGTTGACAGCAGACACTTTACAGTTTTTTTTCCTTGTTTCCTTTTTTTCCATTTGATAGCCCATTGCTATAGTTGATTAACAGAAAATTGCAATTGTAGAAAGGTACAAAAGCACATTTGGGCCCATGCTTGCAATAAAAAGTGCCTTATTTTTGTCATATTCCACAAGCTATCCAAATCTTTTATAACCAGACCATGTGCAGCATTATGGTCCTGCTGTAATAGAAGCCATTAAAGACACATTATCTGGTTCAGTGTGTCTATCCGCTGCTTGTGCCGATGTAGGGTGAAATGGGCCATTCTAATCGTCATTAACATAGCTAATTTCACATAAGAGAAAGTTGATAGTGGGTGTCAAAACCATTCAAAGGTCACCCAAGCAAACTATATCATTTAATGTGTATGTACACATGTGCAGCACAGTATGTGCCTCTGTGACTGTGACTGTGGGGATGTTGTCCTTGCATAACATATATTGTGTTCAATTGCTTCCATACAGGAAGATTTTTAAAGGAGGCATATACTGAAAAAGGGTGCAAGTGGTGCAACATGTCACCTTTCAAACAAAGTCAGAAGGTTGTGGTACACAAGCACTGCATGATAAAAAAAATGTTTGACGCTAACATGCAGCTTTTTAAAGAAGACATATTCTGACAAATTAGGTTTCATGTCTTTTCATATTATTAAACATGCATCGGGGTTCAAAAATAATGTTAGAATATCAAAATTTTCAAAAGAGAAAAATGCCCAGGCCCATTTCAGATAACTGGACCTGAAAAATGCCATTTGGAGAAATCAATATTGCTGATGTCGCAGACACTCACTGTTGGTCCTTTTCATTCACCAAACCCACCACAATCATCAAAACCTTCTTGCCACAGTGTCAGAAAATGCTAGGGAGTTTACATGATGGAATCCATGGCACAGACCGGAAATGGGCAGGGACATTGAAAGGAACAGCCCATTTGATGCAGGGCTGAAAATCATGAGTTTCCAGATGTGGTAGAATCAAGGATCCCTGGTGGATCTTGTGGTGAAAGTTAAAATACACATTTTAGGAACATGCAATAATTAAATTAACTTGTTAAAATAGGGTACAAACGTTAAGATGAAGCAAGAAGGCTGTGGTATCAGAGCATAGCACAATGAAACATATTTGATTGTTTTACATGTAGGAAGGTCTTTTTTAAAGAAGATATATTTTGAAAAGTAACATTTCATGCCTTTCCCTATTATTAAACAGATGTGAGGGCTTGAAAATATCAACAGTATGACTCAAAACAGAAAAACACCCAGCCCCGTTCAGACAACTGGACCTGAAACAAGCTATTTGGACAGCTCAGTATTTGTGATGTCACAAATAGACATTCACTGTCTTTACTTGGTCCTGTAACATTCACCAAACCCTCCACAATCCTCAAAACCATCTTGATAAAGTGTCAGAAAATGCCAGGGAGTCTACATGATGGAATCCATAGCACAGACCGGAAATGGGCGGGAACACCGGGAAGTCATTTGCGTTTAAATCAGCACATCCAGAAACAGCCCATTGGATACAGGGCTGAAACAGATGTGATAGAATGAAGAATCATGTAGTAATTAAATTAACATGTTAAAACAGGGGTGCAACACCATGTATCCTTTATGACAAAGCATGAAGTCTGCGGTATCTCAGCACTGCCTGATAAAACATATTTAATGGTTTATGATGCAGAAATTAGTCAGAACAAGATAAAACGAAGGCGAGGAAAGGACGAGAAAGTGAAAGAGCAACAGGCTTTCATTTTCTCTTTCTCCTCCCTCAGAGGCTGTAAATGCTAACCTTTGGTCAGAAGGATGAATATAGGGAACAAACATGTGACAAGATGCTCCTTCAGCAGCAACTCTGGCACAACGCCATGTCACAACAGAAAGAGGGGACGAGGCTGACAGAGGCTTGGAGATGCTGCCACATGACCTTTAAAGGGGACAATTAACTGAACATCACAGTGTTTATGCCGGCTGTGTATGGCTGGATGGCACACGTGTCCCACACTAAAAAGAACTACAGGGATAGAGGTGCCTACATGTACTGTATATGAAGGCTTCAGGTTCTACTTAATTGACCCGTATGGCAATTACTCAGCATTTCTGTGATTATTAATGTCATCTATAATATATTAATGCTTTTTGTTTTCAAATAGATGACTTAGGCAGATAGTGATAGTGAGTGGAATGTAACAAGCACTCTGATTGGCTGAGGATATAGCCAGTACGGCATAGTGAATCACCAGTGTGAGGAGAGTAGGTTTAGTCAGATACATGTATAACAATTTGGCCAAGATTTGACTTAGGCAATTATGCTATGAGGCTAATGCTACACTTCAGTGTCAAAACTGCTGATATTGTTGAAATATTAAGTACAAGTCATATTCAGGTAGAAGATAGTGGTGCTAAATTACATATTGATTCCAAATATTGATTACTAATGATTAGAAGGTGTGTTCACTCTGAACACATTCCAACCATAGTTTATTTAGTTGATCTGACCTAAATGTTTAGGTTTAAAGGTTTACATGTTGTCTTCTTTATTGATTATTATTGAACATTCTATACCTTTAATAAGCATCAGATTTTCAAACTGAAATGGAGCCTTTAAAATGACAATGTTCATTGAATCTCTAAAACACCCAGAACACTTGGCAACTTGATGTAAAGCTGGCAGAAAAACATACTAAACTCTAGACTTTATCACTAGCAGGATTTGCTTAGTACCTAGAGCAGCTAAATGGGTTATAGTGACCCAGGGATCATTTCTAGTCCCCATAAGTGCTTATCATTGTAATCAGTAATGGTCTTAAAAAAAATGTCTCAAATTATAACATGATTAGCTATGTTTGGTCCTCTAGTTTTACATTTAACCCTTTTAATTGTATATATACTTCAAATCAAAAACAAACAAATATTGTTACCTGAAAGCTTAAATTGTTTAAACATCAATTGGAGTAAATATGATTCTGTGGTTGTTATAACTATAAATAAATAATATTTACCAAGGGCTGTATGTATTTCATTAGCAGGAGTTAGTTGGTTAGTGAATTCGTTTTAACATAACATTAAAAGTAATGTACATATTTCAGGATATTTCAGAAATGGCACAAAAACAGTTGATTAGATTTCAGGAGAGATCTGGATCACTGTCCAGATCCTTCAGGACTCTTAACCATAGTGACATCATGACATTTTCAACATTTTGCATGTCACTTCACAGATAATACCCAAAAATATGGTAAAAAAAAACAAAATACAGTATAAGATTATAGGTTCATCACACTACAAAGTTTGATCTGGATCATGGAGCGTAACTGCAATCTGATGAACCAACATGCTTCAGGTAGAGCAAACTAAGCTGCCTCGGCACAGGTCTGCAGACTGGCAGGGCTCTGTGCAGGTTCCATTTCACAAATATAATTTTGAATCAGCCATTGTGTTCACAGGGGAAAAAAATGGTTTGGTACCTGAAAAGTTGGTTGTTAGATGGAACCAAAAAAGTCAGTTCTTTGTGTGATGTCATCAGTGGACATGTCATATTCTAGGTTGTGAAGCCGAGCGGGAAAGCCTGAGTAATGCAGAGTAACTTCCTCCCACTTTGGTTCTACTTAAACTGGTGTGAACACGAGCTAGTTCGCCAGAAAGCACCAAGCAAGAGCAAGACATGGAACCAGAACCACGTCTGTCTGAAAGCACTGTGTGTTTTGAATTTTAACCTTGATTTATATAGACTTTGTTGAACAATAGGGACTGTACAACAACACAATTTTAGGAAATAAACTCCAAGAGGGTTTCAATGTTTTGTTGCAACAGAGAGGTAAATTTGAACCATTGGCTGCTCTCGTGCTGAAATATCTTTTTCATTGAACCTCTTGCAATAATAATTGTATCCAAACTCCTATCAGCATCACTTTTTCTTTTATACATCAACTTCTCTGTTCTTATCTTTTGTAAAATTGTTTAGATTGAGTGCCACACTTTATCATTGTTTAGCATGTAGGCAAAAAATACTGTCGGTTAATACTGAATTCAAAACACAGAGTAACTCATACAATTCAGGGAAGCGCAGTTAATCAAACCATAATCTCAGTATCAGCTTGTGTAATTATAAAATCACAGAAAGCTGCAATTATATAAAGGTTGACATTCAGGAAGGTTTAGTGTGCTCTAAATGCAGTAAGTCCTACTGTGTGATACTTTGGCTTATTCACATTATTGAGCAAAATGAGATACAGCATAAGCGCAGCATAAGCGCAAAACAAAGACATCTTGCACAAGACAAGATTCTCAGTTTGATGGGTCTGCAATAAATCTTTCTCAAGCATCTACAGTATGTCACTCTACTGCCACTTGGTCCTTGTTTCAACATAAATTTAATGTCCGAGTCACTTGCTCAAAGACAAACAAAGAGTTCATGTCTCTCTGACATTCACAAAGACAAACACATGTTTCTCTCTCTTGTTTTGTGATGGCAAAAATAGAGAAATGTAGGAGACTCACTCAGTCACCCTCCTGCGGGCAGTAATGCTGGCCACAATGACGCTCTCCGGTCTTGGGGTGGCCACAGCTTTGAAAGTCCCCTTCCAAAACTTCTCAAAGAGCTGCTTCTCTTCCAGCTGGAGGCTGGCAGTGCTGCCCCCTGAGCCCAGGGATGGAGAGGGGCCACAGGGGCCGAGCTGGAGAGAACAAGGGGTCTCCATGTGTGGCTGTCTACACGCTCATGGAAATACACAGGAGCTGTCCAAGTACTGAACCGATCCTTGCTGAGTCTCGCAACTATTCCACACCGTCTTCCTTCCTCTGAAAGCAGCAGGTCAGTGTGCCAGCGCGTCCGTCTGCTCTCTTCTCTTGAGCAGGAGTGTGGGGAGAAGGACAAAAGCTGACCCTCTCCAACTGCAGGCTGAGTATTGTTCTCTGGGATAAGGGAAGGAGGGGTAAGGGGAGATTTTTTTTTTTTGTTGCTCTTGCTGCCACCTCCCCTCTTCTGTGACATCTGCTACTTTCTAGGATGGGGTCGGAGTGCTCCTCTTTCCAAGCAGCTTCACACAGAAGTAGGCATTATTCACAAGAGACCGAGTATATTTTGGTCCTTTTGTTGGAATGAGAGACAAGTGTTTTTTGTGGATATACTGCAGTGTTTCTAGAGTTGAGATGATTGCACGCCTACGCACGGTGCATGGAGAGTAAAGCAGGTGTTGAGGCGAGTGTTGCGGTGTGTTTGAGGGCAGGCATGGATGTGCGCCGGAGAGGGTGCGTGTGAGTGGAAATAGAGTGAGGCGCTCAGCTGAGAGAGGCTTGTTTTGTGTCTCTGAGGCTGTGACGTCAAAGCTGGGGGCTGGACGCATGGGAAAGGGACACCTCTGTCATACTCACTCTCTCTCTTTTCATCTACATTACACTCGTCTGCCTCCACGATACTGCTGATGAAGAGAAGTCTGCATCCAAACTCCTATCAGCATCACTTTTTCTTTTATACATCATCTTCTTTGTTCTTATCTTTTGTAAAATTGTTTAGATTGAGTGCCACACTTTATCATTGTTTAGCATGTAGAGCAAAAGATACTGTAGGTTAATATTGAATTCAAAACACAGAGTAACTCATGTAATTCAGGGAAGCGCGGTTAATCAAAACATAATTTCAGTACCAGCTTGTGTAATTATAAAATCACAGAAAGCTGCAATTATATAAAGGTCGACATTCAGGAAGGTTTAGTGTGCTCTAAATGCAGTAAGTCTTACAGTGTGATACTTTGGATTATTCACATTATTGAACAAAATGAGATACTCTGTGTGTTGGAAGAGGAAAAACTCCAACATGACTAATCTGTGCATTTTCTTTGATTAAGCATACAATTTGACTTAAATCAGTAATCCATATTGCAATATTATCTACAACAACCACAATATGGCCTTTTCACCAAATAGTGCAATCCTACTATACTGTAGATGATGATCAGTACTGTGATTGTGGTACATCTTTTTTTCTTAAACAATAAATCGCTAAAAAGGCAAAAAGTGCGAATAAGGTAATGTACTGAAGCATAAATTAGTGCCTTTAAGGACATATGGGAAAAGAAAGTTGTACAAAATACTGTGCACGTTTTGTCCCACCATTAATCAAGATGATTTAAAGGTCCCATGTGACACTTCAGCCACAGTTCTGCAACCTGTGTAATTTAAAGAGCCATTTTGGACAGAAAAGAAAAAAAAAGTGTCTTGAGCTGCAAATAATATTTGAAGCATTTTTATATGTATATATATATATATCACATGACATATGACATTTTAGCTGGCAGCATGTCAACACCAATGTGGTTAGTATTGTTTTAATTATTGTTCATTTTGATTATTAATGTGTTCATTTTAATTTATTGATTATTTTTTCATCTTTGCTCATCTTTGTTCATTGTGCAGATTATTTAGATTACTTCTTGTTTATGTTTGTTCATTTTTCTAAACTTTTTTGTTCATTTTTATGGATTTTTTTTGTCAGTTTATTTATTTATGTTGATTTTACTTGACTAATTTGTTAATTTTGTTGGGAATTTGTTTTTTTTTATCACTTTACATTCATTCAATTTAGTATTTTAGTAAATTTGGTGATTTACTAATGATGGTTTGGTTCATTTACTTAATGATTTTCTTCATGTTTGACTTTTCAAAAAAAAAAAGTCATTTATTCAGGATTTATCTTTTTTAGTTCATTTTCTTTCTATTATTTTTTTTATTTCACTTTTGATCATTGTATACTGTTTACCGTATTTTCCGCACTATAAACCGAACCTGATTATAAGCCGCACTGTCCAAAAATGTCACATTTTTAATTTTTT
>JAQQAE010021154.1:0-10526 GCA_029823295.1 Pseudamia nigra | reverse complement strand
GCAACACTGGACATGACCATAATTGGACAAATGGGGTAGAGATGGGACAAGGGGCTCAGTATGTGGGTTTCCTTCCAAAAGTATTATATTTTAAAACCTAATTTTAAGAAATTTGATAGAAAGGAATGCATAACTGTGATTGTTTCCACCAACCACCTTTTGTGAACCTTGGGAGGTGCTTAACCATGGTAAGCAGGGGAACTACATTTTACGTCTAGTACCTGTAGAGTAAAAATGATCACGGACATTATGTCATTAAAAAGTGTCTTTCACCTCGAAAATCTTGAGAGGTCTGAAGCTATCTGCACACAGTTATTATGAACTATGTGAGTTGTATCCTCCAGCTGTGTGAGCTTGAGCTTGTTTTGTAGCATTGTTGTTTCCTTATGTGGATGTGATCAAAGCTATTCGGAGGAGATGGAGGGATCATGTTGCGGCTTCAGCATCGCTGTCCGACCTGCTGCCGATGCAAGTGGCTGGCATCATTTCCGCATTTTTCACATTTCTTATTCATTCAGTGATTCCATCCACTGATGTGCATTTACTTTTTTCAGCACTGCAGACTTTTCAACCTCCTTTAAACAACAAAGGTTTTAATGCAAAAATTTCAAACTTTTTCAAAATTTAAGGTGTTTCAAGAAATTAAATGCACATTTTCATCATGTACAGTAAATTGAGATGATGGAAATGCATCTAATTTGAAAGGGGGCTCAGGTAATCAGTAAAAATATAAAAAGTTAACTCAGTGAAACTTAATCATCTCACAATGTCATTGTACAGTATTGTTGGTGTAACCTACAGTCAGTCCAGCTCAGTGTAGGTGTTACAGGGAACATTCATTAAAGCCCAGCAAGGCAAAGGTTTTTAGACTATTTGCCATGATATCTTGATAATTGAGGTAAAAAAAATTAAAAATGGACCACCAGATCCCTTATTATAGGGCTCAAACAAAATCTTTGAGACCATGGTGTCTCAGAACACAATTCTACGCACTTACAGAAGTTTCAGAGAAGCCCAGTGTAACTCCATAGTTGGCAGGGCATTCTAGAGTCAAACGGAGGCTCCAGAGGTTGGTGATTGTGTTACAACTTAAAGGATTTTTTCCAAATTGTCCTCATTACGCAGACCCATTTCCCACATAGAACATACTGAGTAAGAATCTTATGACAGTTTTATGACAGTTGGTAAGAAGATGAAACAGTCAGCTTATTCACTTATTCTTCAGTCAGCTCAGTGTGTACCCACTTCTCCATCCACCCAGATATGCTGGTAAAATGAATGATCAGTTAACTCAGTGGTCTGGTGTCATCATACGTTCCACTGTGCAGTTAGTCTCTACTCCTTCCTGAGTTCACTTGAGGACACCAGCATCACAGTTTGACAGGTAACCCCAGTCTCCATGTCCACAGTCAGTTTAATGGGTTCTGGCAACAGCCCCACCTGGGTGTACAGGTTGAGGTTTATGCTACACTACTTAGCTGAGTTTATTATTATAAAAAGATTTGCCTAGTTGTCACTGTCTCCTTCCATATGCTTGCTCCACTTCCCTCCTGCATAGAGCACAGCTCAGTGGCCCAGAACCATGCCCTCCTGCAGGCTACATAGGTTAACAACAGCTCTCTTCAACCTATGGCTCTTGTTACTGAGTAGGTTTGGTTTAATAGCTCAGACAGTGAGTTATATGGACATATTTTACTGAATAGATTCATACACTGGACTAGAGTAACCTATAAAGACAGTTCCTGGAACCGGACACATGTGCTTCTTACCTAAGAAGAAGTGAATGTCCACCACTTTCTCCTCAGATGCAGTCCTGCAATTTATTGAATAGATGTAAAGCAAGCGGCAGCATAAATCAAATAACAAAATCTGATTACAGAGGTTAGATAAAATACATCAAAAGAAAGTAATAAAATAACAAATAAATGAGACAATGCTCGGGGTTACTCCAAGATGTGTCCCCAAATGTGCCAAGTTACAAGTGGAGGTGTGGGTACCCCAAGAGTGAGGAGTCCCTCACTCTAAAATAAATAAAAATAATAACAAAAAAATAATTAATAAAAGGTGGCGGTTGGGGCAACAAGTTACCCCAGAGTGCAGAGCCCACAGTCTGATCTCTGCCAAATTAACAAATAAATCACCTTAACCAACAGAATGGTAATAAATGATAAAAAGATCAACACAATAAAATTAATAAAGAAAATGAAAATAAAAATTAAATAAACCAATAAAGTGCTGTTGCCTTTAAATCTAGCTATAAGTCTTCTGGGTTGAGGAGAGAAACCATCCTATTGGCCAGTGGGTTTGACTCTTTTACACATCGGAGGCCTGATATCTACTCACAAATCAGATCAGAGTTCCTCCTTTGGAGCCGTTGGGACAAAAGTAGCAAATTCTTCTTCCAACGGACGACTCAATTCTGCACCATGAACTCAGTGAGTTTAATCAGTCCTGTTGGTGAGCTGAACTCCACAACACGCACTGGAGTTGTCCCATGGAGAAGAACCCCTGTATTCCATCAAAAGGTACTGTACCTTTTATCCCTTTTTACACTCATTCTCTCGCTCCTCCCCTGTTACTAAGGCAACCGGCACACAATCATGTCTATTTTTGGAAAGTACGCACAAACATTTCCACTGAAAGGTCCCTTGTACAACTGCCAGCAAGTTAGTAACTGCTTTTCACAACTATTTTGTTCAAAATTATGTTCGCCAACTTCCACGCTTTACTTCCTCTTTTAGGTTGACTAACTTGGTTATACCCTTACCGGTGTCCTGCTGACGAACTGGTTACATCCAAACTGTTCCACTAACACTTACATGATAACTTTCAAGCACATACACCGTGGTTTATACAGTTATGATTATACTCAAAACACTTATCCAATTCACTTATCATATATCAAAAATTGCAACAATCAACATATAAATTAATTTCATCTGTATCTCATATGTATTTTATCAACATTCAATTCCCCTGTTACATACAGTAATCAGCACTCCACACATTTCTTGGAGTTGTATTTTAATCATCTCTTACCACTGGTTATGTTCCGGCATCCCTTTATATCTCCTGTGTCCATGACCCTGTTAGAGTCTCCTGTGGGGGTCATACCATGCATCATGTCTTGACCAAGGTCTGTCTCATTGAGGGAACTGACTGAACTGGCTGCATTTTTAATGCACCAAACCGTGATTGTGTCGTACTGTTACAACCCTAGCTGTTACCATACAATGTTCTGTTGTTCAGTGTATACGACCATCTGTTGATTCATCTCAAAACCCGTGAAAACATGGGCTGGTTCCAGAACCAGAACTAAATTGTTGGTAAAAGGCTCTGGGAGGCAGAAAGAGCAAGAGAGAGAGACATACCATCCGTATCAAGTCTTTGGATGATGACTTCCAGCTCCACCTCATTGGGCATGTAACCCAGCGAACGCATGGCCATCCCCAGCTCCTGCTTTGAGATAAAGCCATTTCCATCTCGGTCAAATACCTTGAAAGCTTCACGAATCTCTGTTGGCAAAGAAAAAGGGAGTTGGTGTGTTACTAATGGATAAGAGGAACATATGGAGCAGCATTAAATAGACTGTGAGCAGACAGAAAACAAGGAGAGTGACAAATGTGGTGTGATGTTAGGATCAGGGTTAGGGTTCCCTTATCTGAAGATGATGCAGTTATATGGTTGATGGGTTGACAGTGAGGATAACACAAACATAGCTGAAGAGGACATTTTTATGTTTTTTAAAAATACCTTTAAACACACACAAAGCATGAAAAAGGAAAAATAATGCAGAAAATGCACAAATGAATCCAGAAAATGCACATAAATTAATAAAATGAACAAAGCAATGAAGAACATAAACAATTTGATCAGTAAACTAAGCAAATATAATCGTAAAACTGTGTACATTTTCATTTTAAAAAGACCTTGAAATCACCCACATTCTATTCCATAAAATGTGCTTAAACTTGTAAAAGAATAACAATTTGTAAAAACAGTAAAGTCAAGTTCATTTCTGTTGCACATTAATCAGCGCGGAGTCATTGTGAAGGGCTTCAGAGACACAGACAGAAGACAAATACAAGAGGGAAAAATGATCAAAAGGTCATAAAGCCTCGTTATTTACTGTGACACATCAATCCTCATCAAAAGCCTGAGACGACTTGGAATTGTCTAGCACCGTGGAAGGAGACAGTGGGTGTGGAGTGAGTTCAGCACCAAGGAGAGCGACAAAGACACTGGAATTGGATTTTTCAGCAGCAGGGACAGAGACAGGGACTGCTTTAAATCATAGATCGTCTGTTGTCAAGGTGGCCCAGGTCAGTAATGATATGAGAGGGTACACATTTAATGCCTCCTGAGTGGGCGGAGTCAGAGGGTTGAGAATGTCAAGTGCATGAAGGAAAGCACACTCAAAGGATTTAATAATGCACCACTATATTTTTGTCCCAGTGTGTGAGGAGCTTTTCTCAGTTAATAAACTAGATGTTCAAAAGCATGCATGGGTGTCTTTATGATAATTCCCAACATGTGGGACTTGGTCACACCTGACTGATGATTGTGAGTAGTCCTGTGTCTCAAAGCAAAGTTTTGGGAAAGAACTCACAATGCTTTTGTCAATTTTTTCACCCACTTTTGTTGATTTTCTTGATGGCAATGGTCATTTCTGCTCATTTTCTCAACTATTTGACCTGTTTTTGCTCACTTTGTCAACCATGTTAATTTTTGCTCATTTTGTGAATTATTTGGCACGTTTTTCTTCATTTTCTCAATCTTTTCCAATTTTGCTCATTTTATTGATAATTTGGCTCCTTTTTCTTTTTTTTCTTCATCACAGTGTTATTTATTATTATTATTATTTGTTATTATATGCCATTTTTATAATTATTTGGCTCATTTCTGTTCATTTTCTTGCTTGTGTTGTTCATTGCTAGTCATTTTATTAATTATTTTAGTCATTTTGTTCATTTACTCTGTCACATTGTTCGTTTTTGCTCATTTTGTTCATTATTTTGCTCAATTTTCTTTGGTCCCAAAGAGGTGACATATGTATCTTTTGAATTTTGACCTAAAAAGAAACTTGCCTGTTACCTGTAATATGCTCTATTGGAGATTACAGCTGTTACATGACCAGGACAGAATTGTTTGTAAGGCAGTAAGCAGCTTTCTGGTTTCATAATGAAGTACAACTTCAGGTGAGTAATTCATAAACATTGGCATTTGGCACCTTTTCCTCAGCTGCATATTACAATATTCTGTTTGAAGTGATAAAAAGAACGGATCACATCAAAGATGCCGACTTCACTCGTTCTTTTTGATGTCGATCCTTCAACATACAAGACACTTCAATGCATCGTGAAAATGAACCGCATGCAAACGACCAAACACGTAAGGTTGGAGAAATACGCCAATGGAATCAGGGGGAAAGGTTTCGTTTGAACACTGAGAGGGCAGTTTTAGACAAGCATCTCTTTTCAGGACTAAACATGAAACGTTGCTTTCTGGGTCTGGTGAATTACAAGACTTTAATTGGTGGTTTTTGAAAGCAAAACAAAAAACGAACAACAATAAACAAAAAAAGAACAAAAATAAACAATTAAATGAAGAAAATAAATAAAGAAGAAACAAAAACAGCAACAAGAAAATGAAATAAAAATGCGTTTCAAAATAAACACAAACTACCAAATAATTATGAAAATGAACAAAATTTATCAAACTACCGGTAATTGAAAAAACCAAAAGAAACAAGAAAATTGGAAAATTTAACAAGAAAAAGACCAAAATTAACAAAAAGATGCGCAACATAAAAAAAATTAACAAAGTAATGAAAAATTTATTAAAACATCCAGAAAATGAGGAAAAAAGAAGAAAAAGTAAACACATGGAAATGAACCAAAATAATTTAATATCTTCACAAAACCAGTGGTGTGGAGTACACAGAAACACTATGCAAGTGAAAGTATTGTTACTTTATAATACTAGTGTCTCAAGCAGAAGTAGAAGTACTCATAAAGACAAGTACTTGAATAAGAGTAAAAGCATATCTCATGAAAAAATAGTATTCATTTCATGACATGGAATTCATTACAACATCATATAATACCTTTTGTTTATTTCTATGATTAAATTGTTGATTTTTGTTGCTAATTTGGTTCATTTTTTGAACTTAATTCTTTTTAGTAATCTTTACTCATTTTGTTTGTTGCTTATTTAGTTTTTGTACATTTTTCTTCACCTTTTTGATAATTTTGCTCATACTGTTCCTTATTTGTTGACATTTTGTTAAATTTCTTGAACTTACTGGATTGTTCATTTTTGTTCTTTTTGTTGATTAATTTCTTCCTCTTTACATATTTAATTAATACATACTAATATTACAGTTTGCTTGACTGCTTAGTTCAGTTTTCTTCATTTTCTTGATTATTTAGTAATTTCTTTGCTCATGTTGTTCATTTTTTGTTCTTTGTGATCATTTATGTACAATTTTTCTCATTTTGTAGCTTAGTATATTGATTTTTTTTATTTCAAATTTTTTTATTGGAAGCAAAATTTAAAACAAAAGAAAGTACAAGTCATGAACAGAAATCAATGTTTTTGAAGTCCAAAAAAGGCATAGGATGAAGTGAAAGACTTGTCTAGTCCCAACCCTTTTACCAAATTCTAAATCAATAACTGAATATTAAGGCTTTCACAGCCTACCATAAGAATATTCAACATTTACTACATTTCATCTGAATGTGTAACACAACACATATCACTGTAATACAAATTTTGATAAGTTGCTTGAATATTTAGTTATTAAATTGACCATTTTGTTCTATTTTTTCCTCATTGGACCCGATTTTACATCTACTCAGTGAGATGTACAATGGTAAAGTACAATGAATAAACAACTGGTGATCCAGTGAAACAGTCATGCTGTGAACCAGTGATGTAAAGATGTCACCTTTGTCACTGTGTGTTTTCTTCATGAATGTTCTGTCAGATCAAGAGGCTACATGAAATTAATTTCAACTTCATACACATTCAAAAACAGGTGATCCGAGCAGATGCTGCGTCCATGGGGAATCGTCATTTGCATGCATATATGTGAGCAGGTAGAGTACACCTGTTATTTGTATGCAAAGCCCACAAGTGGATGCCTCTGATCATCCATCATGTGTACGCCACGGCGCCAACATGGACATTTCAAATTTCATAGGCCAGATTGGCAGCCTGCTGGGGAAATGCAAGGAATAATCAGATTTAGAGTTTCTGACTCAGAGCTGGACAACATGGCCAGATGTAATTCAGTCAGTATTAATAATTACATCACAGTGAATGTTTTATTTTATTTAAGTTTAACAGTTTAGCTTTGGAAAATCTGGTGGCGATATGAGGTTTTGAAATATTACTCAGTTTAATTCAATTCTGTCCAATCTAATCCAGTTCAATCCAATCCAATCCAATCCAGTCCAGTTGGATTCAATTCATCCATCCATCCACCCATCCATTCATCCATCCATCCATCCACCCATCTATCCATCCATCCATCCATCCATCCATCCATCCATCCATCATCTTCTGCTTATCCTGGTCAGGGTCATGGAGGCAGCAGCCTGAGCAGGGAAGCTCAGACTTCCCTCTCCCCAGCCACCTCCTCCAGCTCCTCTGGGGGACCTCCAGGCTTTCCCAGGCCAGCCAACAGACACAGTCCCTCCAGCATGTCCTGGGTCTGCTCCAGGGCCTCATCCCAGTTGGAGTTAGTTTTGGAAACTAAGGATAGGACCACCCAGGCCACCACCTTCAGCTGTACTACACACCCAAACTACACCCAAACTACACAGCACTGGAGCCTTACGGCCCTTCCTGCAGGTGGTGGGCCCACAGGAAGGCATATTCATAAGGGTCTTCTGAATTGCTCTTAGTCTGACCTGTCACCTACGTAGTACCAATTTGCCTTGGGAGACCCTACCACGGGCAAACTGCCCCAACAGCATGGCTCCTAGGATCACTCAGGCATGCAAACCCCTCCACCACGAGAAGGTGGTGATTCAAGAAGGGGAGATTCAATTCAATTTGTATGCTGCCTGTCATAATCTATCTATAAGTGCTTTATGCCCTGGCCTAGAAAATAAAGCATCACAGACAGATGAGTCTTTATGTTCTGATGTACCGCACTTTGGTCAACTGTGTTGTTTTTAATAGAAATAAACTTGAGTTTGACTTGACCTTAAAAATGATTTTAAAAGACATGGAAGGTCCAAAGCAAAGTGAAAGATCTAAAAAAGACAACAACAATGTAAAAGATGCAGAAATATGCAAAAGACACAAACAATGTCAATGATGCAAAGAGTTGAAAATGATGTAAAAAGACAAATGCAAAAGACACAAAAAGATGACATTAAAGAGATAAATATAATGTAATAGAATAAAAAAAAATTACAAGACAAACACAATGTCAAAAATGCAAAAAGATTAAGATGATATGAAAGACACAGAAAATCCAAAACAATGTAAAAGATAAAGAAGAAATTTATATGAACAAGACATTTATTTTTCTAAACTTAGTTAATTTAATTAATTTGTATTTTCTGCTGTGGAAACTGGTGAACACTCTGACTTATCAGTACAGAAACAAGTAAAATTTGTATCATGATAAATTATCAACAGTATAGATCACCATGTAAAGAATATGAACCACAATATTAACTATTATGTCCTTATTACCCAGCTGTGCTGAATGTTCACTGAGGTCCTTGTGGACAAGTGACACTGTCTGTCCCACACCTTGACCTGTGAGACGCAGCATTATTTATCTACATTACTGCCAGCTCTACATTTTGACTTTTGTTATCTGCCTTCTGCATAATCCCACATTCAATGTCTTGACCTCTGATGTCCGTGACAAATAATGAATTCACCGAGCGAGCCGAGCAGTGGCCGGACTGCTGATTATTTCACACTATAGGAGAGATGACTTCAAGACAAGTGCACACATGAAATGTACCATTACACTGCATTTGAATCATCTGGTAACATATGGTTCAGTATAATGAAAGCATATGCACACATATACAGGTGAGGTCAAAATGATTAACCCCCCTCCCCACCCCCCTTCTGAAAATTTCCCCATGGTTTTCACTCCAGTTCTGGACACTTTGAAAACTGAAATAAAGGTCGTGAGGTTCACTTTATAAGTCTGTGCTGCAAATACTGCTACAGTTTAAGAATAATGTTTCTCAGCTGAAGACTACAAAGAACCATATTCTGTGCACGCAATTCATCAGTGACCATGAAAGAAGAAACCCTATTTAAATCATATTCAGAAATGCTTCTCTGTGCCCAAGCTCATTTAAAATGGACTAAGGCCAAGTGGAAAACTTTCTTGTTGTCTGGCAAGTCAAAATTTTAAATTGTTTTTGGAAATCATGAACACCGTGTCCTCCATGCTGAGGAGAAAGTTATTGTTGTCTGTGTTCTGTTCAAAAGCCAACATCTGGGATGTATGGGGCACATTAATGCACCTGACATGGGTACCATTAATGCTGAACATTAAATGATTAGTTTTAAAGTTGAACAACACATTAACTTGAAATTTTTGGTGAAATTAAACAAAACAGCAAGTGAACGTTTTTGTCCATTAAGTGAGGTGTATGAGGAACACTGTATGTCACATATATGTGTTTGAAGGGAACAAAAGATTTAGTGGATGTAGAGGATGTTCGAGACAGTGAACATTTTGGACGCTCATGCACATGAAAAACCTGTGAAAACGTTGAAATTAATATAAGTGTTTCATTGTTCGTCAAGATAATGTTCCACAGTGCGCTTTCCATAAAGCAGTTTATAGCCAAAAAAAAAATCACAGTGCTGGACCCCCCCCCCCCATCCAATTCATCTGATCTGAGCACTGTGTGACTTTTTCCTTTTTCCTAAGGTCAAATCTGTGTCAAAGAAACATATTTAAGAGCTTGTTCAGAAAGCGTTGTTTATGTCAGCAAGACAATGTCAAAACACATTCTGCACATATCTCAGCATGGCTCCATAATTATAGAGTCCAGGTGCTAAACAGGCCTGATGCGGTCTGACATATCACCTATTGAAAATGTTTGCCTCATTATGAAACATAAAACATTACAAAGGAGATTCCAAACACTTACAAAGTGTAGGAGAAGATGCAACAGAGAGATAAATGTAACTTTGGCTCAACATTTTTGAATTGTTCACAATCACAGTCATTGTGCTTTTGTCAGTTACATATGAGTTTTTCAAAGTCATGATTTCACTAGTGTCTTGACTTTTTTCCTTTTTATTCAAGAAGCCATTTTGAATTTTTGTGTTATCAAAAGTGAAAACCAATTCTAGTCCTGATAAATTGCATTAGGCTTCACCCCCAAGAGCCTGCAGAGTGTTCAATATTTTAAAAAATATCTAAAGCTCAAAAGGTCACAAGTTGAAGCCGACAATATCATCTATCTACAGTATCTATCTATCTATCTATTTATCTATCTATCTATCGTGAGCAACTGGCCAATATTCAG
>JAQQAE010021153.1:0-10526 GCA_029823295.1 Pseudamia nigra | reverse complement strand
TGTTGGGACAACATGAAGTCTGAAAAATCTGGGTCGGAAACCACCGCACGTCAAGCAGATTTCCAGCTGAGTTGAGACAAGGTGAGTCGCGTTTCTTTATGTGCGGCCGGCCTAACGTACATGACATTATTTTAAAGATTGCCTGGAAAGTGCCATAAGGATAAAAATATCACAACCCAAGTTTTCTGATAATTCATGCATGAAAACGTTCTATAAATAAACTGTACTTACCATGCTGTTCAGGATGCTATATGATATATTCTGGTTGGATATTCTGTATAAGGTCTTTCTCGAAGCTGCCGGATGCTCAAATCATGCATCCCACATATTTCTACATGAATCGCCTGTAAGTTCCTCCGCTTATGCGTGCGATGAGAAACACCATTGATTGTTATTGTTAAATAATAAAATCTCATTGCAGCGTGAAAGAAAAGTGAATTCAGCGTGGAGACTTTCCAGATCAACCTGTGTGGCGAAGCTTGGACTGTAGCCTACATCAGGTCACATCATAATCATAAACAGTAGTGTGTAAACAGAAACTGTATTCAAGTAAAAGTATTGTTAGTTTATAATTGTAGTGACTCATGTACAATTTATTTATAGCTGAATATATTGTGGCCAAACAAATACTAAGGTAATTTTTGTTTATTTGCATGATTACTTTGATCATTTTGGTTCATTTTGTTGCTTTTTCCTCAATTTTGTTGATTATTTTTAATAATTTTTTTAAACTTAGATTACTGTTTTGGTGTTTGCATTTTGAAACCACTGTTGTTTTGCTTCATTCTTCTTCATTTTGTTGTTTATTTTGTTCATTTTCTTAACTGACTTGTTTATTTCTGCTCATTTTCTTCCTCATTTTGATTTTTCACTAAATTTCTGGATTGTATTGCTCATTTTTGCTTGCTCCTTTTGTATATATTAGAATGTTCTGGGTTATTTTTGTTCATGTTGTCGCTCATTTTTAAAATTTGTTCCATTTTGTCCATTTTCTGACTTTTTTTTTCATTTCGGTGACATTTTTTGTAAATTTTTGCTCATGTTGTTGCTTCGTTGACTCATTGTGTTTATTTGCTTTTTAGCTTGTTCATTTTGTACATTTGAATTATTTCTTTTTTGTTCATTTCAATCTTTTTTCTGACGCCTACTCATTGAGCTGTGGTTAAATATAACTGAGTAGAAGTACACGCTTTTATTGCAAATATAACTGAGTACTCCGGCTTCCTCCCACAACCAAAAACATGTACTAGGTGAATTGGCTACTCTAAATTGTCCATAGTTGTGAATCTGAATGATTGTCTGTATAGTCATGAGGTCTCGGCCTCAAAATTGTGACGCGCCTAGAGATAATCAGCAATTATGATTGCCGCTATACAAATAAAATTGTGTTGTTGTTGTGTAAGAGTAAAAAGTATTCTTCAAAGTAGCTATCCTCAGAAGGTGTAAATGAACTTGAGTACTATCCACCTCTGGTCATAGAATATCTATTACCTACAGGGTCCAAAATTGTTCCACACTACCAGTCAAAATTTGGGATAAACCTTATGTTTCAGTATTTTTTCTTTATTTTCTTTCATAATTTTCAACACTTTACATTAACATTGAACTCAACCACAACGTCTGGGTTGTCAAACATTTTTTTTTGTTTATTACATAATTCCATATACAGTTTGGATGTTTTCAGTATTAATGTACACTGTTGAAAATAAAAATAAAAATGCACCAATTTTTTGACTGGCAGTGTACATAAAGACACAAGCAGTTTCTTTTCCGTCAGCCCAGCACACTGCTGTACCCTCTCCACAGCACATATTACTTCATCGGACAACAATGGCTGCATGCGAGGTGAAAATGAGGCCAGAAAAGCTCAAGCAGACCTGCGTGTTTGTAGGTGGAAACTAATGAAAAAGAAAGGAAGACATATTATTGCAGGTAAAAGAAAACAAAGAAGTGCCACAGGGAAAAATGGAGCAAAATAGATGGAAGGAATATGAGGAAAACACACATACAGAAAGAGAGAGAGACAGATGCTGGCTTGACCATCGAGGCGAGCGGAGCTGATGTCAGCATTTACTTTAGTCTCCCCTACATTAAAGAGGGAGCCACCGAAGGCGCCACATCACTGACTGCCTCCATTATTACAGCAGCCAGTCTGAACACATTAATACAACGAAAACATGCTCAAGCTGCTGCAGCATTTTTGACAGCCTGCACAAACCACACAAGGCGAAGACGCCGATGACTCACAGCCCGGTGAGAATTAATGCGTTTTCTGGCAACGTGTAAATAAGAGCAGAAGGCGGGTGGCAGGTGTAGCAGATGGAGGAATGTATCCCGTACTTTTCCTGTCTGAACGGCCGCTTTGCATTAAATTCAAGCTCTTATCGAACTGCTTTGGTGGAGGATTCGGAGGCAGCGAGTCACATGCAATTAAGAATATTTTGTATGAAGAGATAAACACAGTAAAATCAAATGTTTTCAAGTTTTATTGTACGTCTGTGTCTAGAGCCACAAATGACATTCAAACCTTTTTCATACCACATGACGTGGTGCATTTTTTTTTTTAAATCTGGCAACATGTTCATGCCATTTTGGTTATTATTTCACTCGTTTTTGTTACTTTTTAACACATTTTTAAAAATTGCCTTGATTATTTTTCTAGATTTGTTCCATTTATTGATTATTTTGTTCATTTTTGCTCATTTTTGTTCATTTTGCTTTATTTTATTTAATGATTCGATTTATTTTTGTGAATTTTGGTTCATTTCCTATGTTTATTTTTGTGAAATTGCTATGATTTTCATTATTTTCATTATTTTCTGCTCATTTTCTTGTTTATATTCATTAACTTCATTATTTTGTTCATTTTGTTTTGTACATTTTCACTGAGTTTATTTATTATTTTTGTCATTTGTATGAAGTGTTTGGTCTTCAATTTTGTTCATTTTTTTCTACTTTTTGTTAATTTTGTGCTTATTTTGCTCATTTTGATTTATTTTTATATGATATAAAACACCCATAGTTGACTAAAAGTAAAATACTATCTCATAAAAACACTACCCATGTAGTGACTAATTTCATAAAATAGAATTTATTACACCAGGAATTTATTATTATCAACCGGTGGAGGCAGATGGCCGCCTACCCTGAGCCGCTGGTTCTGCTGGTTCCTCCCCCCTGTCGCCCTTGTCTTCCTCTCGGTGGTTCTGTTGGGTTTTCTCTCTGTATAGTCATGAGGTCTCGGCCTCGAATAGTGAAGCACCGAGAGATAATCGGCGATTATGATTGGCGAATAAAGATTGAATTGAATTGAACACCATAATATATATATATCATTCAAGCAGGTATTTTTGTCATATTTGTTAATTTACTTGATTGTTTTGATCAATGTTGGTTAATTTGGTTTGTTTTGTATATTAATACCACTGTTGTTGCTTAATTTGTTCACTTTTCCTCATTTTGTTTTGTGCTCCGTTTTTATGGGTTACGTTGATCATTTTGTTGCTTATTTTGTTGAATTTTGTCCCAATTTCTGAATTATATTGTTTGTTTTTGTAGATTTACTTGTGTATTTTAAGCGTTTTAGCTTATTTTGTCACAGTTTTGTTCATGTCTGTACAGTTTTGTGATTATTTTTTGTATATTTTTGCTCACCTTGTTACTTATTCGTTTTGTTAATTTACTTCATTGTTTTGTTCAGTTTTTAAATTTTGTCAATTGTCCTACTCATTGAGGTGGAGCCAAACATAAGTGAGCAGGAGTACGTTTTTTCGTCACCAATGTAACTGAGTAAGAGTAAAAAGTATTTTGCAAAACTACTACTCTCAGAAGCACAGTACATTTCAAGTACTTGAATACTACCCACCTGTGCTTGTGTCATTGTAATGTATGTGTCTACTCTGCCCACCATCACTGTAACCCACACTCCACTTAAAATCTACATTTCAACCTGGGCAAATGAGAGTCAGTCACATCCTCTGCTAATGATGCTAAAGGATGTGAAATCAGCCTCCTGCACTACATTGCAGCGCCCCGGGGACTCGCCACTCAAGGAAATGAAATGGGCCCTGCTGTCAGACAGGAAAGGATCGGCTTGTCAAGCTGCAAGATGAAGTCTTACCCGTGGGACGTATCGCTGTCCGGGTCTAAAACTCAGCCCTTGGCAAAAATCGAGCGAGTTCAAACTAGCCCCCGAGCAAAAAATGTTTCAGACACCAAAATATGATCTGCTCTTATGGAACGTCAAGAGCGGCTTTTATCTACAGTCCTTTGGCCAAGTATGGTCATGATGGTTTAGCTGCTGATTACCCCTTTGCATGTCAGTTCCTTTCATTTTTACCTTACACTGACTTTTGGATTCATTACTAGTCAAACTGCAGGTTACTTAGAAAGTCTCCTGTCTTTTTTTTTGAGTAATGAGCTGCTAGAGGGGAACTGACCCAACTTTCATAATCTTATGTTAGCACTGTATGGATGGAATGTGCAAAAATGGACATTTTGAGTGTACCTGCTACAGATTCTGTCCAAAATGATTGCACCTCCGACACCCCAAAACATCTGAGAATCATCATGGCCAAAGGGAGAGAAAGTTCATTTTAACACACACAGACAGGCCTACTGAGAACGTTTCAGGTTGAGGGCTCTCCTCAAACAGAGTCATCTGTGTTGCAAACTGTTGCTCAGATCATCAAAATCTTTTCACCGGGAGTGATATGAGGTTTGCCCAAACACCCTGATATAATTTTTATGTAGGTTCAGTGGAAAACGTGTCAATCAGAGCGAGGGGTTTCAGACACGTCTGCTCTAACTTGGTTTTAATGCAGCAGTTGGCTGGACATTGTGTCACAGGCTCATAATCTCAATTGTGTGAGTTTCTTATAAAAAAAAGTGAATGTGGTGCAAAAAGTTTCAGAAGTGCAGTTTACGCAGAATTTTTTTCTAACGCACAAAATTCTGTCTCATTGAATAAAGTGAGAAAATCACCTAAAACTTAAACTGTACTTTTGTAAAAAAAAATAAAAACATAATAGTGATGAACATAAAAAGTCTAACTTTGTGTCATAATCTGTGAACTCTTAACCTTGTTACTGTTTTAAAGTATGATAAAGTTCTATGGCTCTGAAGTGGTTTGTCTTTTAATGACATTTGTTACAGCTGCTCATTGGAAATAAATGGGAAATTTTTCCATTTCCCATTTTTCCATTTTTGCCATTGTTGCTCTAATCGCAAAGATATATAATAGCACACTATTTTCAGAATTTGGACACACGTTGATGTATGATTTGTGAGGGTTTTCTCAAAACCCTCGGATAAGAAATGTTACAAAATTTCAACAGAAGAAGAAACTCATCAATTAATAATGTGTTTCTTCTGTATATTGCATAGCAGGTACACAACTGTGTTTTTTTTAAGATTCTAGTGATATTTATTACATCACATTATTTATATATGTTTACACCTGTCATAAAAGTCATCTGTCATGAGACTGGACTCTGTCATGTCCAAGTTTCAGGTCCAGTTTGATTTTTTCCTACATCACCTAAACCCATCACGACATGACAAACAGCTGTTTATCTGAGCTGAGTTATTGTTGCCTGTCATAAAGCTGTGTGAACATTTACAACCCCCTGACATGTGGGAGGACATGAGTAAATTTCCTCCTTCTTTCTCAATTATTTATGACTTGTGCTTATCTAAGACCAAAACAGTTACGTACTCCGCTCATGTGAACACCACATGTACACCTCTTTTCTTTCAGCTGAATATATTAGTATTATAATTAAATACATTTAATATATTTTTTTCACTACTAAGGACACAACAGTCAAAGTCAGACTCATCCCTAGACCTACTGACACCGGAGCTTAATTAACTGTGCAGGGATCAATGAGTCACGTCAGAGCTGAGTTGCTTGTTTTGCTGTAGCATCATATCACCTACATCACCAATCAGATACCACAGCCTTAGTAATGTAACAACATATCTTTAGATAAGAATAATACTACTACTACTACTAATAAAAACAATAATCCTGATTGGATTTATGTACAATGGTGCTTTTCAAGACACCCAAAGCACTTTACACTGAATCCTTTATCCATTCATCCCGTAGTCACACAGTGTTGGTGATAAGCTGCCCTGGGGCAGACTGACATGGCTGCCAATTGGTGCCAACTGCCTCTCTGACCACCAAACATTCATTCACATTCATATACTGCGAGGTGGGTGAAGTGTCTTGCCCAAGGACACAACGACAGAACAGCTGCAGTTATTAAACTGTACTGTACCTCCTGAGCCACTGCCATCACCTCAGTATAACGTCAGTCGAAATAGCCTTGAAGCACGAGATGCACCTCGAAGAGTGTTAATCTTTTCTCTGACACATCTTTCTGAACTGTGACACTACGCCTGCCGTTGCATTATACCATCACAAAGACAGTGCATCCTGGGTCACTGTCTGTATCTGCACACACGTAAAGCATCTCCACACCAGTGAGCTTTGCACAGTGCTCTGCAGCATGCCTCGGAGCGGAGCGTAATTACTGCATATTGAAATATAACAGCTGTTGTTCAGCTGTACTACGGTAAGAAAGAATATGAAAAATTCACTTCATATGAAATTAATACTGCCAATCATTAACGCACAGTATACCTCTATGGCAGCTAATATCATCAAGAGTGTAACCACTTGCAAAAGGATATGTTTACTTTCCCAATTCCCACATCAATATAAATTAAACATATATAGATTGTGGAATATGGCTGCAACAATTAATTTATTCAAGCTTCCTTACCCTTGTGACTCCCACATTGAGCTCTTCTGGGCCCAGGGACACTCTGATGAAGCAGCCAGGGAAGTCTCCCTCCTCCCTCTCCAGAAGGTCTTTGCCCTGGTGCAAGGTGATGTGGAGCAAACCGGCACCCTGGCTCAGCTGCCGGGATGGCTCAAACTCGAGGGTCACCTCCAGTTGGCCGACAGTAAAGTCATGACCAAAATTGTTGGCGATCGATGAGATGGAGCTGAGCGAGTCAGTGGAGATGGAGCGGTTCAGTTGGGCCATGCCAGTTGGATCCAGCTCTCTGCTCATCAGCTCCAGATGGCCAAGGTCCCTGAAGCCATCTGGGGTGTCGCCAAGGGCCAGGCTGGGCTTGCGACTGGACGTGGTAGAGGTTCGCCGGTGGTTGTTAGCTGCTACTCTCTTTAGGGAACATAAGGACGAGGAGCATTTTAGAAATAACAGACATACTGTAAGAATCTATTGTCTCAACGTCTTGCTTAACTTTACTTACTTAAAATGTCAAGTAGCTTTATACAAATGCATTCATACGAATGCATTATCTCCAAAAGCTTGTTTTCAAAAAGCAGTTTTGTATATGTGCCTTTACATGTATTAAAAAGGACTAGAAAGCACTGCAGAGTGCAGACCTTCGTATGTTTGTTGGGATGCGACAGTGAAAACCAGTGACTCTCATTACTGGATTCTTTGACCATGAAAACATACCATTAGCATTTGGAATCACATACATATCATTATTAGTTCCATAGTTATTCATGAAAAATAATTTTTCCAAGATGGCATTTTTGTTCTGGATCTAATTCCGTAAATATTGAAGATAATGTCAAATCTTTGGGCACATCACTGCTTTCTGCTTTCAGTTGGTGTCAGTTTTATGTCTTTATTTTCTACCTTACAGTAGCTATTTTCCTTGACCCCTGTAAGTATAAGCACTCTGGATCACTATATCTGGAATACTGTCCATATCTGGATCAAACTTTGTGCTTTAATAGAATCTATTATGGCTTTTGGCTGGATGTTATTTGTGGTGTTACAAGGACAATTGTTGGACTTGGTCTTATCTCACAACGATGAAGAATCCTTTAAAATCTTCTGGATCCAGACAATGATCCAGATCACTCCCAGAATTGAATCAATTGCTCCATGTGTCATTTCTGACCTATCCTGAATATTTCATCCAAATCCGTTCATACGTAACTTCTCGAGCTTGTGAACAAACAAACAGATAACTAAACTCATGCCGAGAAAACATAACCTTCTTAGCGGAGGTAAAGAAGTATTTCAAGAGATATTCTGTAATAATGAGCCATATCCATCCATCTATCCATTTTCTACCCGTTAATCCTCCCAAGGTTCACGGAGGGCACTGGAGCCTTTGCCAGGTGATTTAGGGTGAAGGCAGGGAACGTCTTGATACACCATACCATAATGTAATAAACCATTCACTTCATATCTCAGGTTAGTCAAGCTGAAAAAGATGCAATGTGAAAAAAAAAATACTAACTGAAGTCCAACGTGATATAAAAGCCAGTTATGCTGATTGAAATGAGCAGCAACCTTGAAGAAAAATCCTACAGACAATTTAAGAACAATTTGAATTATACAGTATTGGGTGGCAGGGGATTAAACATACCTTTTGTCTGACTTCTGAAAAGGACGTTCCATATTTTTCTTGCAGATATCGATAGTCAAAGTTTGGAAACGGGGATGGTGCAGGGAAGGTTCCAGATTTCCACAGCTTCCAGATGTTGAGTCCGGCTACACCGAGCAGCACGAAGAAGCCCACCAGGTAAATCCCCACCTCCCAGCCCGGCGGGTTCCGCACCACTGACATTAAGCACACAGAGAAACAGACATCTCCTAAAACTATCCCGACACATCTCTATTGTACACAAGCTGAGTGAAGATTGGCCTCATATCTGTCTGTATTTCATATTTAAGGAGACAGATACATCGGTGATGGCAGTGTGCAATTTAGGAAAACCCCAGGATGAAGAATTTAAAGAGGCTTTTCATTTTAAGACCAGGAGGAGTCTTAACAAGCTCACAGTCACCGAGCACAGTCAGCCATTGTTTCGTGCCTCGTCATTTATCATCGAGTACGGAGCCAACTCTGGAAAACAGTCAGGATGCATTAAATTTTACGTTAACCAGATAAGAGTTCGAGACATACTCAGACGAAATGTGGCAGACAAATTAAAATGCCAGTCTCAATTTGAACTGAGAGCATCTTGTGCTGTATATTAGCGAGGGATTATGAAGCTACACTGAGCAACTTCAAAAAGATAAATTACATCTGTGGAAGGACTTTGACAGCTTTATCTCTACTTTTAATGGAACAGATAAGCCAATTACAGTGCAAGTAAACTAGTTTGTAATGCTCATGGCCTTCAGAGAGGGTCAAATATCAAGGGAGGTGTTGTAAAGCTAGCGAATATACTTGACAAGCACATATTTTGGCAGCACTTAATGAAAAGCTGCAAACAACGTGGCGTCCTATGCTCCGATGCACATGTTTATAGCAGCGTGGATTCAAAAGCACAACTATAGATCTTTCATTCTCATGTGGACGCTCATGCAGAAGCGTTCAGTGAAGGTAAATTCTGGAAACGCTCTCACCACTCAGATGGTAGCCTGGTATATCCCCACTGTGAGCCGAGGACATGGTGCTGCAGGCAGCCTGGAGAAAAAAAAAAAAGAAATGTATCAGTTCAGGAGGCTTTTTACACCTGGGAGCATAACAGACGTCAGATTTGGAATTAGAGTGAACATAAATAAAATTAATAAAATCAGATCCCTGTTACCTATTTTCATATGTAAAGCATACTAAAATTTTTCAGGCAGAGGTGGGTAGTACTCGAGTATATTTACTCTTTTACGTGTACTTGAGTAGTCCATCCATCCTTCTATCCTGTTACACTTATCCCGGTCAGGGTTGCGGGGGCAGCAGCCTAAGCAGAGAAGCCGAGACTTCCCTCTCCTCAGCCACCCTGGTTTCGACCCAAACCACACAGCACCGGACCCTAACGACCTTTCCTGCAAGTGGTGAGCCAACAGGAAGGCGTAGTCATGAGGGTCACGTAGCACCAGTTTGCCTTGGGAGACGCTACCAGCGGCAAATTACCCCCGACAACATAGCTCCGAGGATCATCCAGGCACACAAACCCCTCCACCTTGATAAGGTGGCGATTCAACGAAGGGTACTTGAGTAATCATTCACATAAAATATACTTCAAATTATACGACTTTATAAACAGAAAACAGGAGCTTCTGCTTATAATCACAAAATCTCAATATTTACTGTTAAAATACAGTAAATGTGATTAAGATAGATCAAGCTGCACTGGGGCCTCACGTGCATAATACATCCTGGGGTAGTATCAGCTGCTTTTTAAGAAATATGAAGGAAATGTATGAGGTACATCGTGGGCACAATATTTAGTCATTAGATAATGTCAAGAGCTGTAGTACAAATTGTGTAACAGAGCTGTACAAGAAAAAAATCAATTTATTTTAGTGGTCTTTCTTAAAAATACACAAATGGTAGGTTTCTGAATACAAAGTGGGACAATATCCTTACTTGCCTATTTTCTTTCACAAAAAAAAATAATTTAAAAAAAGATACTTGCTGGTGTGTGACTCATTCCTCTCCTCAAGCCCTTCCTCCCCTCCCCGTTGGAATCTCCCATATCTTAGTGGCTCGAAAGAAACAGAAGCATTACACTAATG
>JAQQAE010021152.1:0-10526 GCA_029823295.1 Pseudamia nigra | reverse complement strand
CATCCCCAGCAAAAAGTGTACATGCAGGTTATGCTGTTATATCGTCCCTACCAATGTTGAGACCAAACCTACGCCCTCGACTTTAGGGATATCCATTTGACAGAGAGTCATACACCTAGACACAATCATATGAGAGTTTGTTTTTTTCCTACAGCTTTGCCACCTTAAAAGACCCAACTATAGTGTATGCTATGTTTAGAACATTTCCTATTGGGAAGTGAATTGGAGCCCCGATATGCTCTTCAAAACAACCAGACTCCCATGACAATAGCAGCAATTCTGCAGCTTCCTAATCCATTTAGCCTACTTTATTACTATATGACTTTGGTAAAAAAAAAAAAAAAAGAAAAATGTTTCAGATTTAAAATAAAAGCTGGCTATCTGAAGCAGCAATAAAAGACTGTAAAAAAAAACTGTAGGGCTGTGTGTGTTTTTAGAGTACTCCACCAGATCTGAAAAGAGGCTCTGTCACTGAAGCATCAGTGTCAATTTTATTATATTATATTATTATAACCAGCACTTTTGTGCTTTATCATAAGTTGTGTTATTTGGTATAACTGGTTGGTGCCGTCTCTCTATGCTTTAACCAAACTTGGCATACAGGTTGACTTTGGGTTTAGCACAGGGATGCTAAACTCATTTGCAGTGGTGGGCCAGATTTGAAACCTGGGTTGACATCAGGGGCTGGATAGGGTCAGTACTTCTGTAATTGTAATGTATTGCATATAATGCATTATACATTCATTAATATGAACTGAATTAATATGAACTTCATGATACATTACCAAATTTAGAACAAACCAAGAATTTGAAAATGTGACCAACACTACAAGCATTCATTTTTTTCTCATACAGTTGCTAATAATACCCTAATAAATCTGTCTTTCACATCATCTTTACTGTATGTTGTGATTTTGTGAATACAGTCTGATGTGACTCTTTTGAACTTTTATACATTCTGCAGCTTCTACTGTTTGTCCAGGTTTTTGCCCCAATGTTTTGTCTTAGTGCCATCAATACGTTCTGTAATTACAGCCATGTCAACATCGGCTCCACCAACAAGGTGAACGAGACAAACATGTTCCTAAACTGATCCTCTATGACGACACTGTCCATTCATCTATTCATTTTGCAGTGTAATAGCTTACTCTTAATCTGAAGTGACCAGATGTTCGCTCTCTGAAATATGAGGATCAGTGCAGGTGTGAGCAGTGGGAAGGGAGCCAGCACTCTTGCAATGCATTGTGGGATTTGTAGTGTCAGGGTATGTGCGCTATTCAGTAACAGGCCAGTTGTAATACTGGTGTGATATTATCTCATAGGCCAGATGTAATCATCTAGTGGGCCGGATTAGGCCTGAGGGCTGTACGTTTTATACCCCTGTGGTAGTGGAAGATTACTTTCCATTTGCCATGTGAAGATCTTATGAGGAATTTTGTCTTATTCAGGAAAAGGAGGAAAAAATGCCACAAGTATGTGAGCAAAAGAGGCATACTGACTCTTCAGATATCTAACAATGGCTATGTTTACATTTACATTACAGTTTCCCCCTTCATCCAAAAAAAGACATAATTTGGACAAAATTCAAATACACTGTGTACATGACCAATGAAAATTAATTTTCCACTAATACTCCAAATATAAAATACCCAGATTATAAACAGGGGCTTTCAAAGTTTTTCAGTGCTGACATCCTGACTGTAATGTTTTAATGTAGGCATATTTTCCTTCTGGAAGAACTGTGGACTTTTCTTTGGAGCACCCACCTCTACCAGAGATGATCTTTCCTCTAACACAGCTGACCTGTGTTAGAAAACTGGAATAACACCCATATCCCACATGCCTTGTTTGGAAAAATCTAATTCAGAATAGAATAGTTCACATTCGTCATAGAGGAATATATAAGTGCACATGTAAACATAGCCATAGTCAAATACCAGATACATTACTGATATTAAAAAAGTACTCTCTGTACAAAGAGAATCTTTAAGCTGGTACCACCCACAGACATAACTGAACATACAAAAATAGACTGATATTCTTATACACTATTTTTCATTAAATCCACAGACAAATGAGACTGAGGGATGTATAGTATGTGTGGAGGAAGGGCATCCATAAAGCTTTAGAGATCCTTCTGGTGAATGCCAATTACTGGCCTTGATATCCGGCATCAGCCACAGAGATGGATGAGGTAGGATTGTTGGATTACAGCCTTGTAACATGTGCATGTACCAACACACCCACACATAGTGACTTTCAGCCAAAGATAAACTGATTTCCAAAGAATTTATGTTTTTGTGGTCATGTGTGTTTCTACTGAGTACAAAGCCCCACAGATGTCCCTGATACCTAATCGACATGCACCTGACAGTAGCACTATTGCTCCAATCCCAGGTCTTCATTTATGAAATCAATGCATCTATCAAATCTATACATAGCTTTCTATTTAATTTGAAGTTTTAGTCCTTTGACTGCATTATTCGTCACCGTTTTTACAAGGAGCTGTAGCTTGACACGGAACAACTCGGATCATAAATATTTCTAAAAAATGTTTCCGTGTATCATTTTATATTTCGTAAACGTCGATAGTTAACTGGAATGTATTACTTAGCACTTAAAGAGCAAAAGTGATTGATAGCCTCATCAAAAGTGATTCTATTTTGATGTTTAATATCTTCATTAATATTCTGTAATGAGTTTTAGTTCCATGCCAAGCAATCATTGTGTCAGAGAGGCTATCTCATTTTGAAATGGGCTCTTCTGGTGCCCTTTATATCATATTTAATTATCATTCTCCTCTTAATCTAGCAGCACACACACGCACAGGCAAAGGTTAGATGTAAGTGTGCACACACCAAACAGAGAGAGCCAGAGTGTCCACATATTGTGTTTTATGCCCTCTTGTCACTGGGGGATGTTCATCACACTCATCTCTTTTCAGTATTTAAGCGAATTAAATGGAGGCAAAAGTGTCATTTAAATAAAACATGCAAGTAAGTAAACAAGGCAGTGCGTCATCAGCCTTCTATCTCTTGAGAATTACGTAAAAAGACTCAACATAAACATGGTCTGTTGGATAATTGCTTGCCAGAAACGTCCTCTCAAAGTATTTATTCTGGTTGACTATGATTAATATCTCTTGTTTATGACATACTGCATTATGTAGATAAAACAATGATGAGGCTCAAATCTTTTATGTGGTTCTGATAGACTATGTCACGCCATTATCTCAGATTGTGGTATGTAGAGTGAATGGGTTGTTACCTGTCCTCTCATGTTTTTGTTTTGTGCCATTATCACACATCTCTACTGCCTCGGTGACCTGGTATTTTAACCTGAAATTAATCACTGTCAACGACAAAAGAGGTTCGCAAAATATTCAAGGTCAAGAGTTGCCATGTTCTTCTTAAAACATTATAGCTTTTACACAGGTGCAAGGCTGGGGAAATGGTTTTACCTTCTGTGTTTAAACAGCAAATAGGACTTTTGTTCTAATTCTGTCGACTGCCAAAAACAACAAAACAACTTACAGTATACTCAGAAAAAAATTACCAAAAGCTGAACAACCTGATTCAAGCAATACAAAGACATAATTTATTTTTAATGAAAAGCTTAATCAATCACAGTGAAAACAATGACTACAGAACACATCAACGTTGTCTGTAAATCATAAATATTTTTTAAAAATGATAGACATTGACACTGGTATTAGAAAATAAAATGTATCAATCTCAAAAATAGACATGGTAGGGGAGAACGTGGCCCAGTTTCAGATGTCCAGATGTTCCAAACAGTTTCCAGCAGCTTCTCCACATGCCACTGAAAACGAAGACCATGATTTATTTTTGGAATCTTCTGAATAGTGATTTCACATGTAAAGACAGTCCTCAGTAGCTGGTTAAATTAAAATAAACTGGTCATTTAAAAAAAGCCTTAATACTCAAATATTGGCAACCAGACAGATTCTGTTTTACATGAGAAGAATGATCTATGGTGTATTTTACACATACCGGCAGCATAACAACATGCCCACATATATAAACCTATGGTAAAACGAAAGAGAACTGCAACTTTTTGTTCAATTGGTGCAAGTAGTAGCCGTCTTAAATCATTAGATCACCATTGGTCACTTTGTTTCTAAGATCGAAATCTGACCTTGAGGGGTGGGCTCACTAGGATCTTGGAAATTATACCATATATATACCATATGTACCATTAAACCTGGGCCATTGTTTGCCACTTGTTGATTAAGTGTTAAAGGTTCAGTGTGTAATATTTATAGTTGTATTTATTTATGACATCTAATGGATAAATTGCAGATTACAGCACTCTGCACTCAGCCTGGTTTGTCCGTTTTTTGCTGTTCAGTAAAGGTGATCATAACTCTGCACTCACACATAGTTGGAATTGATAATGCACATTAACGCTGGATACCACCAAGCAGCAACCTGCATGGCTGAGCTGTGAGTGCCAAAATATGTGGTACAATTAGTACCTGTTTGAGGCTGGCTCCATGACCAAGCCAATCCCAATGGAGTCCCATGTTACAATGGCAGGAACAAAACATGCCTTGTACAAAGAATGGTTTTGCTCTCTATATCTTATTTCCATCTCTGTAAACTGCCTATGCAGCAGGGGAATTAATTTTTATATAACTCCTCTGCATAGGCAGTTTGATTGACAGATGTATCTGACCCAGAGCTTTCACCATTTTATTTAACCCACCTCAGCCAAATCTACTGACATTCCACATATACTGTATGTCCTGTTTTTGGATCACAGTAAGCAGGCAGTGGTGTTGCTATGGTGACGCCCAGGGCCTACTTGTTCAAGTTTCCAAACGGCTCTTCAGAATCCTATGAGTAATGTCTTGAAGGATTTGTCCATCTTCGACGGTATATGTATACTGTATAATAAAAGATAGCTACTGTGTCAGAAAACAGAAAAAAAGAGAAGCGTATGGAGGCACAACATGGAGGCCTCATGGGGACCTGTCTGTTGAATTAAACCACTCATTCTCAAAAAATCAACTATTTATTTTTCAGGTGAGTTCGCATTAATGTAACCATGGAGATGAATATTCCATTTCTGTAGTAGGCTAATTAAATTGCCCTTGTGGCTATTAACCTTACACACTCCATCTTGAAATAAATTAATACGTGATACATTTGACACATTCCATCTAGAACGCAAAGCAGAAAATATTTGGGACTATCCAGAAAATGCAAATAAAATTAGGTACCATTTCAAATAACTGCATAAATGCTTGATGAATTTACTGTTTTACAATATTAGTAAGTGTTTTAACATTAGCTCACACATGAACCCTTGCTCTCATTGTCCACGTTGCTGCAGCCCTGCCCTTTTATGTCTTTATATGGTCACATTTGGCTCCAAAAGGGTAGTTCCAAAAACATTTGGTGATGTTATGATAGCTCTAAGCACTTATGGGCTATAATATTTACAGATGCAGATTAGTTATCCAGAATAAAAATCCATACTATGACCATTTTTTTTATTTGGACTTAAATTACATCCACATATAGTAGGACCTCAGCAAGTTTTAGATTTAAGTCTTTTACACTCCTCTCTGTTATGCTGTTTCACACAACATGAAAAGCGCTGTAGGCCACCTCTCTAAAAATTCCTTTTCAGGACTTGTACTGTATGTAGTCATTTGAAATAGAGAGCTGTGGCTTAGATTTATTTTTAAAAAGTTGTTTTTGATCTGTCAAAATGTTGGCGCAAATAAAATACTTTGCAGTGGAGTTCAGGGAATATATTTCCAATTCATTCTGGGTCAAGATGAGTCAGGTGCTCACTGATCTGTGGAACACGCTAATTTCTGGTACATTAGCCACAAACTGTGCTGTTTTAAGGTAATATTGTAAAGAAACAGGTTGAATGAAGATACAAATAGAGAGCACCTATAGACTGCAAAGACAGAAAGAAGACAATGAAGGAAAATTGAGTGGAGAGATGGAATGTTACAAAGAGGTGGAGTGATAGGTTCAGCGTGAAGGTGATTGTTCCTGTTCAGTGAATTGATGTGCCAGAGAAATGACCCTTATACAAACCTGGCAGACTGTGTACCTATGATGCGAGGAAGGACAGCATGAGAAAACAAATATGACACAAAAAGAAGACAAAGGACAATAAGGAAGAGATGTAGACAAAGGACAAGACGATGATGTGGGAGATGAAGGACAAATGGAAGAAGACAAGGCAAGTTTTACACGAAGAAGAAAAACATATTAGATGTTTTTAAAAAATCATAGTATAGTATGTTATTTTTTACCTGACTAGAACAGCATTCAGTATTTGTGCTGTACTTCCCTGAGGTTCAGCTACAAACCCTGTGGTTATTTTATGTTCCATGCACTTTTCCTCCATTGCCGAGTCCACTTAAGCCTGTTTTATTTCTAGTACGTATTTCCAGAAACACAAATTTGTCTCGTGGGCTTTTACAGTATATTCAGAACTCAGTACCTTCTGTCCATCGATCTTCAGGAAATCATTTGACAGTGAAAGGATTTTTGCTGACACATTCTGTCACTTAGTGCAGCTCTAAATAGTTTTTAACACCACAGATAATGTGTGTCCCATGAGGACGTGTTGCAGTGCAGGACTGACTTGTCAGACTTGATTTTAACTCGCAGCATAGTCTAGCTTTGCCGCTAGTTTCTACCACAGACTCTCACTCTGCAGACTTGTTCTCTGCTTTTGCCTTTCTTCCTCATCATGTCTTTACACAGAAATGTACAGACAATAACACGGTGAACCACAAAGCGTAGTCGGTCAGTGATAGAACAGTCACTCTGCAGCCAGAACATATCAGTGATGAGCCATCACTTCTTTCCAGCGATTTTTCACAGTGAGTCACACTTTAAAGGTGCCATACTGTGAAAATGCATCATTAGTGGGTTTTGAGGCTTATATAAAATCTGTTGTGTAAAATAAAATATATGCACATACGAATTTGCTCAGTACTGTAGGGCCTGAGAAATCCTTACAATACGATGACAGCAGGAGAAATAAGTTGTTTTGAATACATGGGGCATCAAAAGTGATTTTTTTTTTTTTTAATTGACCATGAAAAGTGTATTATTGTAACCTTGTGTCTGAATATGATCTTGGAGCGCTATGGGAAAGACTTGTATTTAATGATGCAATGTCAATATTTCACAGTGAAATCAGAGCATGTGCGGCAGAGTTACAAACAGGTAAACCAAAGGAAAAATGAAATCCACACACTGTATTTTGTCAACACCCTTATAGAAGTCCTTACTGGACACACAAAACTAGCTACTAGCTGATCGTTTGTGGTAGACTGCCATTGGGCAGGTGACCTGCCCATAACAGTTGCATGTATTTTTTTATGAAATGTATACAAATGAAGACTAAACTACTTTCTTTATGTTGTGAATGACAGTATACATGCTAAATCCACCAAATGAACACAATAATTACAACAATTAACACAATAATTCACAAAATAACTGAATAAAGGAGCAAAAATCGAACCAAAACTTAGGATTAGGGTGATCATTAAAATTTACAAACTAATGGTAAAGAAGCGAATGTAACCTGTCTTATTAGAGGACAAATGCACATATTACAGTATTAATTATTGACCAATCAACCCCATCCTCCGTGAAATCTAAGTTTATGGAAGGAAAATGTTACCCCCATAGCTGTCCCCTTTAGTTTCTGTTACATCCCTGATTTTGTCATGCAGTATTTGTTTTTTGTTGGGATAAACTATTGCTCAGGAGACTCAGTGGTGGATTATCAAGCTTCAGCCTTGCATTCTATGATTCAGCGCCATTTTAGATTTCACAAGCATTCACTTTCAGCAACACTGCCATACTTGCCAGTAGTCATTTACTGTTGCCCTTGGTCAAACGTTCAACAAAACTACTCTCTGGAAGCTGCACAATGTTTTATTTTCTTTCATCTTTGAAGCATTAGAAAACACAGGGTGAAATATATGCATGAAACTGCCATGGATAGCTAGTGATTTTGGACAGCAGTGCCCCATGTTGGATAATCACAAAGCAGTGCTATTGTGGATTCCTTTATTCCTGTGTGATTTTTGAAAATATAACCCTGTCCCGGTGTCACATTCTGCTGCAGGAATAAACAAGCAGCGCATTGTGCTGTGATGCTGCTGCTGCCTCCTCTGTGTCTAAATGTGAAAAAGAAGCCAGTGATTGAGACATAATACAAAAGAAACCCTGACAGAAAAATAAAACTGACAGACTCTATTTTCCCACAACCTGACAACAGAGATTGTATATTTTTACATTTATTACTAAGGAATAACAATCTGTAGCCATGCAAGAATGCTGTGCCATGTGATTGGCTGCTACCACTTGTGGAATGCTGATTTGTCTGATAGTCTGCTTCATCTGATCACTTGCTTACTCAGAACTTTCCAAGTGGTCAGGGATTCAAATAACACTAGCAGCGAGGTAGTGTCGCGTAAGCTTCTGGCTGGTCATTCTGTTAGTAACCTAGCCTCTGATAATGAGATCATTATTTCTTTACTTGCCTAGATTCACTTGTAATGCAATCTGCCGTGAAGCTCTGGTGTAGATTAGCACGTGTTTTGGTTGCATGGCCATATCCAGTGCCAGTCTGACCATGCTTACCGTACACCGGGAGACACACACATCCATTTTGCAAATGCTGTTATGCCTTGCAGGAGATCTTTGGCATTGCCCTACTTAGATGCACTATAATCATCCATGACTACTTTAATGACTGGAATTATTACAGGGCACTCTGAAAAAAAGATATATGCACATGCACACATTTCCATCAAAGCAATAAGAAGAGGCCTTGTTGGACCTTCACAGGCTCTGCTCAGCAACAGGAGACTAGCAGCCAAATAAAACATTTAAAAATCTAGGTTACTGGCACGCATGAATATCTTATGCAGCTATTTTATATGTGGGAGGGTGACACAGTGATTTGAGCAGGGGGGAGAGATGCTGCACGCCTCTGCACAGTGTAGCCTGATTTGCCTCTTCTGCTTATGTTCTGAGACAGAGATGCAATGCTTCTCTCATTTGAACAGATATCCATGTGTTGTCACCGAGTTTACAAACATCAATATAGAACTACGCCTGCAGGGATTTGCAACAGATGCCAATGGGTCTGTTTATTGAAATACTGTACTTCCCTGTTAAAACCAAAATAATTTAATTCCATGAACATGACCATACAAAGAAATTTAAACTAATGCTGCAGCTTCAGTCAGTCAGTCCTCTAGAGTCAGGAAACAGTTGTTAACAACCCAGAGAGCAGATTTTAAATGGTAATGTTGTTCAGCCAGCAATCAATCATTTGCGAGTGAAGACATGGCCAATCTGTTAACGTTGATCTTTTCTGCTACCCTCTGAGACTTGTTCACTCCCATCATTCACTGCTCAGGTCAAACTAAGTGATTCAGCCTGTAGCAGATTACATTTCCTCTGACTGAGCCCCGAGTGTTTGTTTGGAAGACACTTGGGATGCTTTCACCATCCTGTGTGTGAAAAAAACTTTTCTCCATCAGACAGAAAACATTAAGTTGCTTTTGTCTGAAAACAACAAATAAATGCAACCTCAGCAGTGGATTAATATTGAAGATTTGGGCCACACATGTAAAGGCTGCATTCACAATTTTCACTCACTTAGGATTTCAGTGAGAGATGGATTCAGTTTCAGTCTTTAAATGTGTTGGCTTATCTAGTTTTTTCCCTCTGTGTCC
This sequence comes from Pseudamia nigra, assembly GCA_029823295.1. Taxonomy (NCBI): domain Eukaryota; kingdom Metazoa; phylum Chordata; class Actinopteri; order Kurtiformes; family Apogonidae; genus Pseudamia; species Pseudamia nigra. The sequence continues at coordinate 766 of JAQQAE010021152.1, read as the reverse complement.
AAAAAAAGTCATCATTCTTTTTTGGAATTTAGCAAATCAAGTGCTCTGAAAGCAAACAAGAATTCTACCCACTTCTATCGCTTTGTTCAAAATAACCTGCTCCATACTACTGGTACATATATTGATTCTGACTGAGTAGCAAGTATGCAATAGGTGAAAAACCTGAAGAATGTGAGAAATATCAAAGATACCTGCATGTATACTGATTTGGACACATTTTTCAGTATGCTGCTTGAGCTGTGCTGTGGCACATTTGGATGAAAAGTCTGAAATAAAGAAGAAAAGTAAAAGTCCTGTTATTTCATAAGTATAATGATTCAACTAATGATTCTCTTCATAAAGTGTAATTTAATACAGCATAGTGTATAGAGTTCAAATGGGTATGATTTTTGTTTATTTCTGTCATTTTGTTGTTTATTTCGTTTTTTATGTATGTTTTTTGCTGCCTAATTTGCCCACTTTTAGTCATGTTGCTTGTTTGTTTTTTCATCAGTTTGTTTCAATTACTGATCAAATTGTTCATCCACATTTTCTTTTGCTTATTTGGTTCATTTATGCTTACTGTTAATTTTCCAATACTCTTGACTGTTTTGCTCATTTTGTGAATTTGTAAATTTTGGTGATTATTTTTGTACATTTATGCTCCTTTCATCACTTAATTCAATTAACAAAATGAATAAACTAACTCTATGGTTCTATGGCTCTTTTCCGAGCTACCAAGAGGACAGAACCGTGGTATCAATGTGTGCATTTTAAAGCCCCCCCC